>LPNX010948384.1:0-54194 GCA_001517045.1 Pseudotsuga menziesii
GAGCATTGCCGTCGCTTAAGTGACACGTATCCCCACCATTTCAAAAAAAAATTTAATCTTTCTGATTTTTGGCACGGTTAAAAGAAAAAATCCACGCGCCGTCGGAAAAACCGTCGGATTTTGGATCAAAATGTACTAGTGGATATTTCCTTTTCATTCTGCAATCTGCTTCAGCGGTGTGCTGGGGACTGTCCGTGCCTGTAGCTCCTCGTTTTCCTTCTTCAAGTCTGCAATTATCTAGCCAAGTCGTAGACTCTTCGCTTCAACAAACATCTCTACTGTGATGTCAAGAATTTCTTGACATGCGACCGTAATGGCCTTTTCCAGGTTCTCTCTATCATCTAATGCTTTTTCCTTTGACATAAATTCCGCTTCATGTGATTTCTTCAGACTCTCGTTCTCTTCCTTCACCACTACCACTTTTTCTTGCAACTTTACTAATTTGTAGTTTACAATTTCTTCGCGGTCTTTGATCTCCTGACTGGATTCCTTTTGCAACCGTGCAAGCGTGAGTGTAGTCAGCTTGTTTACATCCAGATTAATTGTGTTGAACTGCTTCATTGCTGCGTCAACATCTTTGCTATCATATTCCAACGCTCGCAGTGGAATTTGCACAATTCTTACCGCCTTTCCTGTACCGATCTCTGCTTCTCTTTGCAGCACGTTGACGAGGGGAAACTTCTCCAATATCACATTAGTCAGGGATTGCAATAAATTCTTGACCTGGTGGGAAAACCCGGTCGAGTGTTGTTCCAACTGCGCCTCACTCTCCGTAGTTGCAGTGGTGATCACAATTAGTATTCAACTCACCTGATCATCCTCCATCTTTGGGGCGCTTCTGCCCTCTCCCTGCTCAAACCTTCTTTTTGTCCTTCCTTCTTCGAACTGTCTTTATACCTCATAATCCATCAGAGTCTTGGAGGACTCTTCTTCTGACTCCTTGTCACTCTCCTTTTCCTGCTCTTGTTCTATCAGCATGTCGGATGGAGGACCCACCTTCGTGTCTGATAGCTCCTCGATATTGACCGACACTTTCCATTCGACAGATCAATCGTCAATAATTTCCTCGATCTCTTCATCCGTGAGTTTATACATTGTAGTGAGCCATTTCTTCTCACTGTCGCATCGCACTTGAATATCTATTGCATATGTCCCATTGGGAAGCATGCAATGTGTCTATATTTCATTGCTTCCTCCTTGGTAAGACGTGGAACCTTTCCTGCTTCATCTCGTAGTGCATCCCAGTATAAATAAAACTACACTGTGCAGTCAATTTGGTGCTCCTTCACATCGATCCACCACAAGTTTTGGTATTGTGCGCCCCTGCATGCTTGGGAAAATTTTACATCCATTCCATGGTAATGTGTGGGTTCCATCCACCCCACAAGTGCAATTAAAATTAGCAACCATGAATATGTAAAGGGTCGCTTACCTTCTTGGGCCAAGATTGCATCCTTCGTTAGTTGATTCAATAAAAACAATGACCAGTTCATTTGGACACCTTCAACACACTGCTCTGTGCATGCAATGAATCCATAAATACATTGATTCGGTATGTTCTTCTTTACCATCTTCATAGCCAAAATCTTGGCTGCGAATCGAACGACTTCGTCATTGATGGTTCTAATAACATAGGCACGTTTATCCTGGACAACATCGTACTTGTTTTTAAGCTTCGTAGTGAGCTTCTTATCGTTTTCCTTGCCTATAAAGTATCGTGACAGGTCGAAACCCTTCATGGGAAACCCAGTAATCTACAATATCAACTTGATTGTGACCAGTACCTTAGTATCTATCCAAAGATACCCTCCATGAAAAAAGCTAGCAATTTTTTCACACATGCATTTGTCTCTGCTGAATGGCTAAAGTGTGGCATGTGGGTGAGGCCTAACAACCCCGACCGCTGCAATCCCAAATCCCACTGTTGTGGCGTGTGAATGACCGAACCTCCATCACCATGCGCCTGTGTCTCCTACAACTCTGCTATGCATTCTAGATATGCCAGCAGGTCATGGTCGCTATAGGTCATTTTCATCAAATGTGGCATGATATTCATTGTGACGTGCACTCCTTTCAACGTCACAAGCATCTTAATCGGGTACCACTGGTTCTTGGACAATTTCATTGATGGTGCATATGCCTTTCATGGCATTATATACCCGGGGATGTCATCAACAATCACCCCCTTCCTGGTCATGGAATCCTCTCCACTTGTCATTGAGGGCCCATCCTCTGCTTCAAGTTCAAAAACCCTGGTAGAACTTCGTTTAGACCTCTTCTTGTGCTGCGGGGACTTGGGGAAATTTGTGCCCCTCTTCTTCCTTATGATCCTTGGCAATTCTTCTTGAAGAACTGGCCTTTCCTCTTTGATCAACGTTCTTGATGGAGGAGACTCAATGGTTCTACCGCTCGAAATTATTTGAGCCATCACTGCAACTCTATCACTCTCGCACTCTCAACTATAAGCTTGAAGAAACTTGTGCAAATGATTTTGAACATCATGGCCAAATCCTCCAACAATCGACCAAATACGCCGCCGATTCTACAAATCCAATGGTCTAATTCCTAATAAATGCGTGTCTCGTCCACTTGCTTCATCTCCCATCTGGTTTAACTGCTTCATTTACTACGTGATTTGACCCTATCGCACTTCGTACACTATCGCCGAGATTCCTTCTTGCTGCGACCTGTGCATCTTTTCTTCTCTTGCGACATTCCTTGCTGTGATGACCACCTCTTTGTCATATATTACACTTTTTTTTTCTTTGCGCAACAAATTAAGAATGGCATTGCACTTGGCTATCCCTATAGGGCTTTAGCTCATTGCCATTAACAATTTTCGGTAGCAATGCGCCATCTAGCTGCTGTAACTACACTGCACCTCCTTCGGTGATGAAATGAATTACATAGGCTCCTAACCAATGCATTTGTAACTTACCCAGATGCTTAACAAACTTGCTTTCATAGAGGGTATCTCCCCAATGGAAGTACTTTTCTTTGATTTGTCGATCGTGCTATTCCTTTTGGCGATCCTTTTTGACTTGCTGGTGAAATCTTACGATGAACCAATATTCCTCAAGCTACACCAACTGCGTCAATATTCTTCAAGATCTCCTTCATCAGCCATACCTGTTGATGCTGTGATGCACAAGCTGATAACAATGTACTCCATTGGAATCACCGCTTCTCGTCCATAAACGAGCTTGAATGGAATTTGCCCCGTCAGTCGCTTGCATGTCGTCCTGTAGGCCCATAATATCGCAGGAATCTTCAAATCTCAATCATCACAATTTGAGTTACATACCTTTGTTAACATATTGTCCAACGCCTTGTTGAATGCTTCAATTGTTCCATTCACTTGCGAGTGATAGGGAGTGCTCTTCTTGTGCTGAATCTTGAATTCCTCTATCATCGCGCTAATGGTGTGATTGAGGAAGTGAATCCCTTTTTCTCTCATCAAGATCTTTGGACAACCAAACTGAGTAACGACGTTGTTGAATAGGAACCTCATTTCAGTCCCAACGTTACAATCCGTTACAAGTGCTGCTTTTGCCCATCTAGTCAAATAGTTTGTCGCAGTGATAATATATCGTGTACCCTTCCTCTTTCCTGGCAGATTGATGGGTCCCACAAAATCCATTTCCCACTTATCAAATGGCTGCAAATTTACCTGAGGTACTAATTGCATCTCATCCCATCGCGATGGCTTCCTTGTTCGTTGACAAACGTCACAACTTTTTGCATAATATAAAACATCGCTGTGCAAGGTTGGCCACAAGAGGCCAGCTCAGAGTATCTTCTTGGCAGTTGTGCGACCTCCATAGTGTCCTCATGCAACTCCAGCATGCGCTTCAACTAATATCATTTCTTGCTAATGCGGTAGGACATACCGACATGGAATCTCATCCGACCCCATCTTGGAGAGTTTTCCAGTGACTAGCTGGAAATCTTCAGCGCAAACGACTAATTGCTGAACTTCTGACTAGTGTTGAAATCATTCGGTGCTTTCCCCGTCGACAAAAAATGAATAATTTGTTTGTAAGGGTCATCTACCATTTAGACTTTAAATAAATGCATATCAGGTAATCCATCCTCAATGATGGTTGGTTCTTCACCTGTCTCAATCCTTGACAAATTATCCAGTTTGACATTCAATTGAATCGATTTCACAATAATATCAAAATCAAACTCTTGGAAGAGTAGCAACCATTGACATACATTCTCCACCAACAAAGGCTTGTTGACCAAGTACTTTAATGCAGAATGATCAGTAAACATCTTGAAGTGCCCTCCCAATATATAATGACGAAATTTCTACAACGCATATACCATCACCAATCCTTCACACTCTGTTGTGGTGTAGTTCCTTTCCGCAGATGGCAACTTCCGGCCTGTGAAAACGATTGGGTGATCAATCACTCCTTCACTTGGTTGTGCCAAGACTAATCCCAATATGATCGATGATGCATTGACATGGACGTGAAATCCCTTTGTCTAGTTTGGAAGACCAATATTGGCGCTGTAACTATTTCTTTTTAAGAGTGTTAAGACTCCCTTGACACTCATGAATCCATTCGAATTTCACATATTTTTTCAACAACTTCTCCATCAGTGCTATGATTTTTATGTATCCTCTTATGAACTTCTGGTAATACCCTATATGTCCTAACGTCGCCCTGAGTTGTTTCACCTTCGTTGGTGGAGAAAAATTAACAATTATCACAATCTTAGGAGGATCGACCAAAATTCCTTCTTTCCAGACGATGTTCCCAACAAAATTCCAAACGATGCACAAAATATACACTTCCTTAGATTGAGTGCGATCTGGTGTTGTCGAAATATCTCTAACATCAGTCACAGGTTGTTAATGTGGTCTTTCACCAACCCATAGACAATCCAATCATCCATATACACCGCCAAAAATTTCTAAATTGAAATCCTTAAATGCAAAGACTTCTATCCTGGGAATATAGCAGGTGCGTTCTTGAGGCCGAACGACATCACAATGTACTGAAAAAACCCCCATTTCATCACAAAAGTTGTCTTGTGCCGATCTTATTTCACAATCTTTATCTGATGATAGCCTAAAAAGACATATGTGAATGAATAGTCCTATTGGCCATCGACTCCTTCCAGTACCTCATTAGTAAATGGTGTAGGGAACAGATCATGAAGACATGCGTCATTTAGATTCCAGAGATCGAAGCAAATCAAGATTTATCCCGTCTTCTTATCTTAAAATACCATCAGGATGACCCATTATGATTCTTCCACTGGTTCGATGATGCTTGCATCAAACATCTTGTCAAGTTCAACCTTCACTCGTTCCTTGTATCGCAGATTTAATCAATACGGGCGTTGCTTTATTGGCTTCACATCTGGATTTAGCGGGATTTTCATTTCTCCCAAGTCTCCTAAAATGCCTTTCATTTCAGAAATTTTAGT
Organism: Pseudotsuga menziesii; assembly: GCA_001517045.1. Taxonomy (NCBI): domain Eukaryota; kingdom Viridiplantae; phylum Streptophyta; class Pinopsida; order Pinales; family Pinaceae; genus Pseudotsuga; species Pseudotsuga menziesii. Next base: position 5,446 of record LPNX010948384.1, read on the forward strand.
CGGAAATAAATCCTGGAACTCGTGCAGTATGTCAGTAATATTCACCATAGTAGCTTTGTCCCAATAATATCTTACATTGGTGAACTTTGGGTCCTCCGCCGTCCCAATATTGACCTTCCTAATCTTCAGAGTTTGTTGGACTTTGTCTGTCGACATCTTCGGTGCTACGATATCTCGACTTCCTTCGTATTTTGTGATATTAATATTCATTGGATCATCCTCATTGTTAGGTTCTCTTGTCACAATGTAGCACTCTGTCATCAACTGCATCACTGGCGTCTCACGCGATTTTGTAGGAAATGTGACTAGGACCATTTCTAAGACGACATCTCAGATTTGCTAAAGTGCACTATGAATCATTGGATCAACGTCTACAAATCTAAAAGTGTGGATGAAGCAGACAATTAAGTCTTTCCATGTTGTAATATCCCTTCTGATTTCTACATATACGTGCCATTGTCACGACATCTCATCTAGCTTGTGTACAAAAGAATGTACCTATTTGTCCTTCAAACTTGACATCCATGCAGTATGACATGAGATCAAATGATAATTGGGATCATTTCTTCCCTCATACTTCTCTCCTTGATAGTGATATGTTTCACCGAATCGAACTTCCATTAGTCTGCGACATATTGGACAACCACCGATCGATTTCTTATGTGTCACCCACCATCTTGCTGGAGTGGCATTTAGTGCTTCCTTCAATGCCAATAGTTGCTGTAGATCTAATACCTTGCCTTTAAGCTCTTTGATAAAATAATATAAATTGGGAATCCTTTCATACATCAGTAGCTCAATAACCTCTGTTGCGACCCAACGTAGTGACTGAGTGACTCGCCCACACTTCTGGATTGATACTTCATGTAGCCGATTCTACCAATTTTCTAGAGCATTGTCAGAATCCAATGATGTAGAGCTATAAATTTGGCATGCTAGCTCCTCGTCCGCAATGGGATGGATGTATTCTTTTGAAATATTGTATGCGTGGTGCCATCCTCCTATGACTTCCTCCTTTATTGGTTTGACATATCTTCTAACTTCACTCGAATCCAATGGGGTGATGATCCGCATGTTGCGATTCTCAAAAGTCATCACTCTCTTCTTGAAGTTGATCACTACCAGATTGTCATTAGCTCAGCCAATTCCCAATAGTACGGGATATGTGCTACCTTCGTCGACGATATCAATGACATCAAAATCTGCATAAGTCTTCATCCCTTCTACTTCAACTAGTAAGTGCGGTAATCAACCAATTGGAGATACTCTGGCCTGATTTGTCAGTCGCAGTTGCACATGGGACCAAACCAACTGTGGTTTCCCCATATTTTCCCACATCTACTTCATCAAGATGTTGGAACATGAGCTTAGATCCAAGATGATCAAGTCGACCTCATAGTCATCGATCTGGAAATTCATCCTCATCTCTCTTCCAGTTTTTTTCTTGTGTAAAGAGTTCACAACATAGTCCTGTCGGCCCTTCTTTGGTCGATATACAAGACTTGCAATCTCGGCTAGTGCATCAGGATATTTCTCTAATGATAAATAAATTTCTAAAAAGCTTTGCAATGTTCCACCCTTCCACGATGATCTTACTACAAGTGTCGAATTGAAAGAAGGTGACATTTCATAGATAGGAAACTTACCCATATCTCTTCTTATTACGTCTCTAGCATCAAAGAACGTGTCTTTCTCAGTGTCAACATCAAACTACACCTTCTTTTGAGCCTCCAATCGAATATGCGGGAATGGACCATCATATCTCGTTGTCACACCTCCTCTAGAACATATGCAAGTTGCATCCTAGGTTTCGATGAAATTTTTCCCACAGTCGGCCCTTGATTTTTGTTTTGAGGCTGATTTGTATCCTAGTTCACATTCTGGTTCACATTGTGGTTCTAGTTATGCGGTGGTGGAACATTCTTTACTTGCCATTTTGTGATCAGTTGGGGACAACCTTCAACAATATGATATGCGAGGGTACAGTAAGTACATTGCGACTGAAGGTTTGGATAGCCTCACTAATAATGTCCCAATACTACGCAATTGTAGCATTGCACAAGTACATGACCTCATCCTGCTCCTCAACCGAAGTCTCCATTCCGTCCTCCTTGAAATCCTCTGCAGAATCCTCCTTGCGGACAGTACTACGGGTTGAGTAAATTGCTGTTGTGGCTGATTAGGTTGTGGCTGAATATAGTGAGGTTGAGTATAGTGTAGTTGCATGTACTGTGACTACGATTGATTGTACTGTGGCTGCGGTGGAGAAAAATGTGGTTGTTGCTGTGCAAACTAAGGTGGTTGCTGCGATTGTGGCCTCTCCATTGTTTGTTATTCTTATCCTTTCATGAAATATGTATCCATTTTTCTCTTTGGGAGCAAGTCATATGCTCTAAAATCCTTCTCTTCATGATCAACAAAGAGACAAAAATTACAGAACAAATTTGTAGGTTTTGTTACTACCTTTTGGAGATATACACATTCCTTAGGTCGATGTCCCTGAGTTTGACATATCCGACACCATGGAAAAGCACCTTGACTTAATGGATTAGGAACGCCGGACTGCAAGTAATTTCGGAAGTTCGAACATTGATCCTTATGATGTCCTTCTGTGCGACATCGGGTACACCATGCCTCTTCGTGAATGTCGTTACATTTCTTGATATCTTGCAACTGAATTGTCATATTTTCCAATTGCGATTTGGATCTGATTCATTCCGACTCTTGTTTCTCCAATCGGTGAAGTTTCCAGCTTCATTGCAATTTCCAAAGCCTCTATTTGTGTCGCAATCTTCTACTACATTATGGAATTCAGATATGTGGAACCAATGTTGCGATGAACCATTCTATGTGTTGCACATTGCTCATTCTGAATCTAACCTTAGCCATCAATGTCTTGAATTGCTGATCAAAATCCCAGATTGACTCATTCATATATTTCTTGATTCCTTCAATTCGATGAAGTACTGTGACTCAGATTTGGGTTTCCAGAATTCCTCAATCAAATCGGTCCTAATATGTACTAGAGTCTTTTGCTGATGTCCTATCGGTACTTGTATTAAATTCATATATCAATCTAATGTGCGACCTCAGAAATTTGTCTCAAGTTGTCCCTTATTAATGTCTTCATCTTGGACTTTCTTCATAGTCCATACTACTTTGCAGAGAAATGGATATTGCTCAGGATATTTGGTCTCATTTCCATGGAAAAAAAGTAATTTTACATTGTCACCCTCCATTTTGGGCCTTTTTTTGGTATTCGCTGATTTGCTACTATTTATTTGGTGATGACACGTCGGGAAGTATTGTGATGATTTGGTGTTTCTTCCTGAATGTGGCATAGTGCATAGAGGTGTAGGTACGTTGTTGCTTTGGTTTGGTCCTTCCTTGGGCTTAGTCATAGCCTAGTCGTCTCCTTTGTCACTGTAGGGTCCCTGAGTCCCTTGTGATTCTCTCGTAGTTTCTTGTTTCAGTTGTACTAGGACTCTCCTTAGTCCTCTACCTCTTCTGTTGCTGAAACATCAGCACACTTCGTAGAATACCACACTCTTCCTTGACTTCCCTCATATTTTTGTCGTAACTCCCATCCATATACCCTGTATCATTCCATCCAACCCTCCTCTCTGCAGTACCCGTAACCTCCGCGCACCACAACTCTACTCATCGGAGTTCATATTCAATATACCCTTTTCACAGATAAGCATTTTAATCCACAACTACAAAGATAATAGAAACCTACCTCTTGGTCCTTGGAATAACTCCCTCTCTACGTCACTATAGGATTCTACTGTGTCGACAACAAACTTATTAATATATCCTTCCAAAATATTGTCGAGCCACACTTCAACCTCCCTTGATTCCTTGTTGTTGACCCTTTTTAGTTGCTGAATCAGTTCAGGGGTCCAACAAGTAGGTTCACTTCCTTGGAAGTTCCTTTTCTAGTAGGTCATCTACGCCGACCACTCATACAATATTATCGAGAATTATGAAAGAAGTATTTATGGATATCAGAGTACTACTGTCTTCCCAAACACTCTTTTGCTGTCAGTCTGGAACTCTGGTTTTCTTCTGCTGCGAATTCTTGGGCCTTCTGATCGAACCAGTCCTAGATCTCCATATTTGTCAGATGCCACAACATCTACTCTTCATTCTCGCACTAAGGTCTCGACAATGGAACCATTTGATGGCTTACTTTAGTCGACAAGGGTTCACACACTCTCGACACGCCTCAACGCAATCTCCCTAAACACCAACCCAGACAAGTTTTACCCTATCCAACAACACCTGCGAAGCAGATGCAGTCTCACTCAAGATGTTTGAGGGAGGGCTGTAGGAACCACGTTTCGTAGAGGCGAAGAGGATTTGCACACTTAATATTTTCTGTCGCAATACCACTCAGATATCCAAAACAAGGTTTTATCTTGTCATTTATTCACCATTATATCATATCTAACACCGCACCATTTCATTATACATAAAATATATCAACATGCAACAATTCATCCACCATGCAAATATTTCTCATCATTCATATAAGAAAAACATTAAGACATTAGATCACAACACATTATCTATTCAGATCGCATCATTCGAAGTTAACCATAGAGACAACATTCATAAGATCATAAATCACATCGTAGATAGAGACACATAGAATTTCCAGAAATACTCTTATCTTATTAACTTTCGTAGGTCAACATACATCTCCAAAATACATATCTTGGTTGATAGCCTCAGACCGAAACCCAAAAAACAGTTTGCAAGACATATAAAAGATAAGATTCACTCTAAAGCACATACATACAATCCGTATGATAATATCTCTCCTACTATATTTATAGCTTTATTTATAGGCTTGCGCCTTTACAAAAATTTCCACATATAACTAAATTCCTTACTAATTTGGACAAAAAGTACAAAATTGCGACCAAGCTGACCACTTGTCGACATCTTCTATTTGCGCAAGTTGCTTTGACCCTTGTCACTTCCACACCATGCGCATCCAATCCGCTTGCTAATAGAGTTAAATAAAGATTAGGAGAGAACAATATATAAATATAAACGACTAAACACAATAACAATTCTATCAGGAAAATGAGAAGAGTGGTATATCTAAACACTTGATAGCAAGAAAAAGTGAGAAATGCATCGCATGAACCCATATTCTAAGTTGAACTAACATGTATATTTTAGAAGAGATCCAACATCAAGTTTTTCTTTGAAAGACAACATGATCCATGTGCTTCTCTCTATCTCCCTAAATAATGGAGTAGTTAGACAATAATTGCCCTAACTTTAGGAGTATGTAAAAGTGGAACACAAAGATGTACTTCAAAATGAATCCATGATTTGAAAGTGTGAGAAAATCTAAATAGACAGTATCTACCACAAATATCATAATAATACAAAGAATATAAAATGAAACATTCTTCCAATTTGGGGTCTTGGTTACATAACTTACATAACACTAATCATAAGGTATGTAATTTTTAGTTTCCATCCTTAAGTGGTAATATCGATCTATTGATATTATAGCCACAACTCCTTTCTAGGTTTGGTTTATTAGTTGGGTGGAAATGGATTTCTATATATTTGTTCTTAGAGTATTTTCCTCCCTTTTAACGAGGTTAGTTTGTTTCACACACGTTTATCTGGAAAATTACATTATTGGTGAGAAATACATTTCTCTTTGTTTCATAATGGCTAACCCTTACACCTATATTATAGCTAGTACACAAGAATTTCCTCCATTGGAATATCACATCCATTTTTCTTTGTTGAATCTAACATAGTTATCACTCATATGACATCTCCATCAAATTGTCAAGATCAATACTTGAAAACTAAAAACATATTCATTGTACTACATGTTGTTGGTGGTCCCGTTTCTACATTTGAAAAGTTCAAATCCACTCTCTTGTATATTAATCATCAATGACGACAATGAGAATGATGATGATGATGACAATAACGACAACGCCGATGATGACAATTACAATGATGCCGATGTTTTTGTTATTGTTGTTGTTGTTGATGATGATGATGTTGATGACGACAACAACGATGATGACAACGACAAAGACATTGATGAAGATGATAACAATGATGACGAGGGCAATGATGGATATAGTGATGATGATGATGATGACGACGAGTATGATGATGATGATGATGTTGATGCTGCTAATGATGGTGACGACAATGGTGATGACGATGACGATGATGATAGTAACGATAACAATGATGATGATGAAGACAATGATGGTGACACTGTTGTTGTTGCTAATGATGATGACGATGATGATGACAACGATGAAGACATAGATAATGACAATGACTTCGACAATGATGATGATGATGATGAGATGATGACGAAGATGATGACAATGATAACGATGACGACGACGATGATGATGACGATGACAATGAAGACAATGATGGTGGAAATGTTGATGATGAAGATGCAGGTGATGGTGACGATGACAATGATGATGTTGATGAAGACAATGATGGTGACAATGCGGTTTTTGTTGATGATTATGACAACGATGATAATGATGACATCAACGACGATGATGAAGATAATGATGATGGTGGTGATGATGATGATGATGACAATGATGACGACGATGATGATGATGAAAATGAGGATGGTGGTGGTGGTGGTGGTGATGATGATGGAAACAATGATGATGAAAATGAATATGATGATGATGATGCCACCGAGAATAATGATGAAGACATTGATCATGGCAATGTTGTTGTTTCCAATGATGAAGATAATGATGGTGGCAATGTTGTTGTTGATGAAGATGATGATGATTGTTGGTTGTGGAGCCCGATCTTCCAAATTCATATATTTTATTGTTCAACCATGTTTGTACCCCAGTGTTACTGTACACACGTCTCAGTAGGGGTGTGCGGGGGGACATCCTCCCCCCGCGGGGGTCGAGGGAGAAGACACTAAAAGAAATTTTTGGGATGTTTGTTGGCCAAAATTTTGCAGACCTAAAGTATTGGGTGACCCGTGGTATTTTCCCATGGTAATTACCCTATAAAAATAAGGCATTGTAATATGACTATGTATTGTATTGTATTGTAGCATTGTAAAAACAATCTCTATGATTGTGTGAGAGAGTGAAGAGAAAGTGCACCAAAGTCGCTGCAGGTTGTATGCATTCATTTTGATGGATGGTATAATAATAAAGGACTAGAAATTTCTGTGTGGATATAGCCCATCTTAGGTGAACCACGTTATATCCGTGTCTCTCTTGTAGTGTGTTTTAATATTTTCATCTTGTTTATTATTTATTGTTATTTCTTTACATTCATGTTTTTCTAACAATTGGTATCATATCCAAAAGGTCTATTTGGCTGGTAAAATCATAGGAAAGAAAGGTTCCTAGTTCGAGTGGGAACAATGGCAGAAGAATGTAAGTTTAGGGTCATGAAATTTAACGACCAAAACTACTAGTTATGGAAGATGAAAATGGAGGATTGTTTGTATCAGAAGGATCTATACCTACCATTGGGAGGAAAAACAAAACAATCAATGACTATGAAGGACGAAGAATGGGAGGTTATTGATAGAAAGGCATTGGAAACAATACAGATGTTCCTGGATTCATCAGTGTATTTCAATATTTTGAAAGAAAATACAATGGAGGGTGTGATGAGCGCATTGGATAAGATCTATGAAAAACCATTGGCTTCCAATAAGGTATTTTAAATGAAGCATTTATTTAATATGAATATGTCAGAAGGTTGATATGTTGTTGACCATTTAAATGAATTTAATACGATTACTAGTCATCTAAGTTATGTAAAAGTGAACTTTGATGATTAGGTTAGGGCTCTTCTAATCCTATGCTCATTGCCAAAAAGATGGAATGGCTTGGTCATGGTTGTAAGTAAATTTGTCCCTAGTTCAAACATTCTTAAATTTGGTGATGTTGTTGGTGTTATTCTTAGCAAGGAAATGAGAAGAAAGAGCATAGGTGAGAGAATAGGTAATGCGTTGACCATGGAGAGTAGGGGAAGACAAAGGGAGAGAGGAAGGAGCCAAAGTAATCGCAAAAATTCTATAAAGGGAAGATCCAAGTCCATACTAGGAAATATAGAGGGATGAAACTGTGGTAAGAGAGGACATCTGAAGAAAGACTACAAACATCCAAAGAAGAAAGTAGATGGTCAACACGAGAATACTAAGGAAGAAAATGTAGCAGGTGATGTGTTACAAGATGCTTTCATTATTGCATTAGATAATACTAGTGATTACTAGATAGTAGATTTAGGGGCTTCATGCCATGCTACATCCCATCGTAAATTCTTTCATGATTATGTACCAGGTGATTTTGGACATGTTTTATTGGGGTATGATGAACCATGTAAAATTGTTGGAACGTGTAAGGTACTTATAAAATTAAATAATGGAAATGAATGGATTCTAAAATATGTAAGGCATATTCCTTCTATGAAAAGAAATATGATGTCAATAGGGCAGTTGGGAGATAGCGGTTGTTTTTCTACATTTGGAAAAACATGGTGGAAAATCATTAAAGGAGCACTGGTAATAGCAAAAGGAGATAGGATAGGTATGTTGTATTTATGTCCTAATAATACTGATTATTCTATCTCTGTAGATTCCACAAAAACACGTGCAACGTTGTGGCATCATAGGCTTGGCCACATGAGTGAGAAGAGGATGTAGATTATGCACTCAAGGAAATTACTTTGAGATCTGAAACAAGTAAGTTTGGAATTCCATGAGAATCGTGTTTATGGAAAAACATAAGAGAGTTAGATTTATCAGGGTTGGGAAATAGAAGACAAGTGAAAAGTTAGAGGTTGTGCATAAAGATGTATGGGGACAGTCTCATGTACAATCTCTTAGTGGATCTCGTTATTATGTTACTTTTATTGATGATGCAACCATAAAAACTTGGGTTTATTGCATTATATAGAAATATGATGTGTTTACTACTTTTAAGAAGTGTAAATCTTTGGTTGAAAATGAGACAGGGAAATGGTTAAAAGGTCTCAGATATAATAATAGAGGTGAATACTGTAGCAAGGAGTTTGATAGTTACTGTTCATACAATGGGATTCACAGAGAGAAGAAAAAACATGGAACACACACAAGAAAATGGCATGTCAGAAAGGATGAATAGGAAAATCATGGAGAGTGCAAGGTGTATGAGATTGCATGCAGGGTTTCCCTTACAGTTTTGGGTTGATGCTGTAGATACCATTGTTTATTTAATAAAAATTGGGAATTCAAGATATTTGGATGGTAGAATTGTAGAGGAGGCATGAATAGGTACAAAACTAAACTACTCATTTCTGATAACTTTTGGTTGTGAAGCATTTTGATAAAGAAAATAGAACAAAGCTTGAGGCTAAATCCAAGAAATTTACCTTTATTGTATATGGGGTTGATGATTTTGGTTATCGCTTATGGGATTATGAAAATAACAAAATCATTAGGAGTAGATATGTAGTATTCAATGAAAAGGTTATGTACAGGGATCATTTGTAGGGAAATAAAAAGGAAAATGAAAACACAAAGTACATAGTGCTTAATGAAATCAGAGAAAATGACGTTCCAAAGGCACTAGAAATCAAGAGCAACAATAGGTATCTCAAACTCCTGCAAATGTAAGAAGATCTAATAGGTTAAGTAGAACCCCTCAATGATTCTCTCCTTCACTGTATTATTTATTGATGACTGATTCTGGTGAACCATAATGTTATGAAGAGGTAATACAGGTAGAAATTAGAAAGAAGTGGGAGCAAGGAATGAATGAGGAGATGGAATCACTGGTAAGAAACCATACTTGGGATTTGGTTGAGTTAATTGCAGGAAAAAAGAGCATTGTGGAATAAATGGGTTTATAGGTTGAAGGAATAAGATGGAGGCAAGAAGCGGTATAGGGATAGAATTGTTGTAAAGGGGTTTTCACAAAATAAAGGTATATACTTTGATGAAATATTTTATCCTTTTGTTAAAAAGACTTCAATTAGGACTATTTTAAGTCTAGTGGCAGTAGAAGATTTGCATATTGAACAGTTAGATGTAAAAACAACCTTTCTCCATGAGGATTGGAGGAAGAGATTTATATGCACTAGACACAAGGGTATGAGGTCAAAGGGAAGGAGAATTTTGTTTGCAGGTTGAAGAAGAGCTTGTATGTCCTAGAGAAAGCTCCAAATAAGTGGTATTTAAAATTTGATAAGTTTATGACTTAACAAGGTTATAGTAGATTCCATTCTGGCCACTCTGTTTATTTCAAGAGGAAAGATAATGGAATATACATTATCTTGTTATTGTATGTGGATGGCATGCTCCTTGCATGGTCTAACATGCAATATATAAATGTGCTCAAAAGGAAACTAGCTAAATCATTTGTGATGAAGGATATGGGTGCTGAAAAGAAAATCCTTAGCATGATAATAACAAGAGATGGGAAAAATCACAAATTGACATTGTCTCAAGGGGAGTACATATAAAGTGTGTTGTAGAGGTTTAGAATCGATAATGCAAAACTAGTTAGTACACCTTTGGCAACCCATTTCAAACTAAGTAAGGATATGTGTCCCAAGAAATAGGAAGAGATAGAATACATGTCCAAGGTTCCCTATTCATCATCAGTTGGAAGCTTGATGTATGCCATGGTGTGCACAAGAACATATATTTCACATGCAGTGGGAGATGTGAGCAGGTAAATGAACAATCCAGGTAAAAAACAATGGAAATCAGTATAGTGGATTCACTGCTATTTGAGAGGTATCACTTCTCATGCATTATGTTTTGGAGGTTCATACACTATGTTACAAGGATATGTTGATGCAGATATGGAGGGTGATAAAGACAACAAGAGGAGGAACACAAGGTATGATTTTACTGTAGGTAGAACAACTATAAGTTGCATTTCAAAATTGCAAAAGGTTGTTGCACTTTCAACAAAGGAAGCAGAGTATGTTGCTGCTACGGAGGCTAGTAAAGAGATGATTTGATTTTTAGAGGTTCATGGAGGAATTGGGTAAGAGGCAGGAGAATAGGAGGTTGTACAATGAAAACTAGAGTTCCACTAATATTTCAAAGATCTCATCTTTTCATTTGAATACTAAACATATGTAGCTCAAGTACCATTTCATAAAATATTTTCTGGCAGATGAACTGTTAAAGTTGGAAAAGATACATTTTAGCCAGAATCCTACAGACATGTTGAAAAAGGTAATAACTAGAGAGAAGCTGATTTCCTACTCATTTTTTGTTGGCCTTCAAGTGTGAAAGTGAAGATGATAAATTTTCCATGTCCAATGTTCAGAGCATAGTCGAACAAGTGTAGCAGTGGTGCAGTTGTTGTGATCAGTCTACAAGTGGGAGATTGTTGGTTGTGGAGCCTAATCTTCTAGATTCAGAGATGTTATTTTTTCATCCATATTTGTACCCTAGTGTTATTGTACACTCGTCCCAATAGGGGTTTGTGGGAGGGCATCCTCCCCCCGCAGGCGTTCAGGGGTAGTTCCCCTGAAAGAAATTTTTGGGATGTTTGTTGTCCAATTGTTTGCGGGCCCATGGTATTGGGTAACCCATGGTATTTTCCCATGGTAATTCCCCTATAAATGGAAGGAATTGTAATACAAATGTGTAGCGTATTGTATTGTAATGTATTGTATCATTGTAAAAAAAATCTCTATGATTGTGTGAGAGAGACCATGAGAGGGTGAAGAGGAAGTGCATCAAGGTTGCTGCAGGTTGTATCCCTTAATTTTGTTGGATGGTATAATAATAAAGGATTTCCAATTTCTGTGTTGATGGATCCCATCTTGAGTGAACCACGTTATATCTGTGTCTCTCTTGTAATTTGTTTTAATATTTGCATCTTGTTTATTGTTTATTGTTATTTCTCTGCGATCCTATTTTTCTATCAATGACAAAGACAACGGCGATGCCAATGGCGATGAGGATAGTGATGATGGAAATGTTAATACTACTAATACTACTACTGATGTTGAATACAGTGATGGTGAAAATGGTGACAATGATAATGAAAATGACGGTGACAATTATGGTGATAATGCTGAAGACAATGATGGTGATAATGATGACAATGATGGTGATAATGCGCGTAGTTATTTTCAACCCAGGGAGGTTGATGCAAATGAATCAAGGCCGAAGGACACCAGTTTAAGTTGAAGCGACTGAAGTCATCTAGTGGATGGTCGGTGAACCCAGATGAGTGTATAATCAATAGTCAAATACAAGTAGTTTTGGAGATGCTAGCTGGAAGGGTTGATTGGGTCACATAGAAATGCGACATATATCAATTGAGAATGACGACTAAAGTAGTAGGAAAGGTCGAATACAATGCCGATCGATGAGATGGAAAGGGTCAGATCAAAGACAATGACAACATGAATGATCCAATAGACCAACCAGAGTAGAAACATGAATAATTGAGGAGGTAGTTGGAGTAGTTATTGCATATTTATGGAGGTTGTTGTAGAATTCCAGGTGATAGGATATGGCACAAGGAGGTATACAATAATTTAATGTAGGATAGCCATATGGGAAGCACCGAGAGGCATCTAGAAGAAGGGCTGAGTAGGAATTTGAAACTGAAGAACAATTATAAATAACCGATTGTAATAAGAAAATGGGGTTGTTGTTGTTGTTATTTACTAGAGTAAGATTGTTGTTATCACTAAGTGTAGGAAAGTATAGTAGATTGTGTGGATGATTGAAATAGAGAATTGAATTTGCATTGTAAATTTACCCTTTTTTTCCCTCGGAATTGTAAATTTACCCTTGTAAAGTGATTCAAATTATTATAAATCCATAATTCTTGGTATTTGTTGTTGTGTGTGTGATTGTTGTCCACTATTTTATTTTTTGCACTTGATTTGCAGTCAAGAGAGGTCGCATTTTGCATCAGTAAGCAATTGTATTTCTCTCATGGGATTGTAAATGATAAAAGGAATGTAGAATGCAAAAGGTTGGTATTTTGATTATTTAAGTATTTATGGAAACTGGTGTTCATCGTTCCCATTGGCTAGATTAACATGTAAAACAATTAGTATGTGTACTATATTTTTTTTAGAATTATGTTCACTATTAGTATGTGTTCTATATGTTGTTTTGATTTTGAATTATGTTCGCTATTAGTATGTGTTCTATATGTTGTTTTTATTTTGAATTATGTTCACTATGATAGTTGAATAATCAATATTATAAGTATTGGAATTAAATTCTAATATTTTGAACTTTTGTGGGCTTGTACTTGCCAACGAATAAGATGAAGAAAATTACGATTATGTAAACAAGATAAGGAGTTAAGATTTGATGCATCCAGTAAGATAGTTGCAAGTATATGGAAATAAAAGTTTGACCGTGAAAAAAATGTTGAAGTGAAATATTACTAAATGAAACAAATGGATGTTATGATACTTAGATTAGTTTATGAAAGCCATATATGCTTGTTTTGAAAGAGATCCTTATAAGTTGTATAAGTTGACCAAAATCAATCAACATGGTATACTTCAATACTTTATTGCAACTTTGAGCAATTGGGAATCTACATAAAAAGTATAGATAGTTTTAAATATTTCTTCATTACTAGTTTGAAAGAGGAAATGAAAAATGTTGCATCATTTCTCCCTTTTCTTGATCGATTCAAATCTTGTCATTGTGCCTTTGCACACTTACATCAATCTCCCATAAGGATTCCATTGAATTATTGACTTTGAAAAGCAACTTAGTTTTCTTTGGATATTAAAGCTTCTATTGTTATATCAATTAATGGCATGCATTCCAAAATGTGGTTTGTTCCATGGACACAGATTATAAATTGTCCATTCTAGCATGTAGTTTGTTCCATGTACAAAGAATCTAAATCAGACAATACCTCATTAGTATTCTTGGCATCATATTTTTGGGTCATATCTAGAGTCAATTTCAAAATTTGTTCTTATGCAACATTCTTATAGCTCCACTTATGTGAAGACTTAGGATTTAGGAAGTCAATCCTTTATTGGGTTAAGAAAATATTCTTTTAAAAGGAATACAATATTTAGAAAAACACAACAAAATGATTTGATCAATTGCAATGAGTTTTATGCCATGCATTAAAGATGTCAAAACATGTCACAATGGTTTTATACCATTATAATGCAATATGTAATAGTTTAAGATAAAGATAACATCTACACATGGTGTTAAAAATTATTAATTTCACTTAATATTAATGTCCACGAGACATGATCTAGTTCAATTAATGGGATTTGTGAAAGAAGGCATACAAAAATAGAAAGGGATTAGCTAATGCAACTCTAAAACCAAGGAGTCATGCACAACAAGACTTATAATGGAAAGGAGTTAAATAAAGATTAGGAGAGAATAATATATAAATATAAAAGACTAAACACAGTAAAAATCCTATGAGGAAAATGAGAAGAGTGGTATATCTAAACACTTGATAGCAAGAAAAAGTAAGAAATGCATCTCATGAACCCATATTCAAGTGGAACTAACATCTAGATTTTAGAAGAGATCCAACATCGAGTTTTTCTTTGAAAGCAAACATGATCCATGCGATTCTCTCTATCTCCCTAAATAATGGAGTAGGTAGACAATAATTTCCCTGAATTTAGGAGTATGTAAAATATTCATCTAAATCAAGTAATCTCTTTAATGAGAAGCGAAACACAAATATGGACTTCAAAATGGATCCATGATTTGAAAGTGTGAGAAAATCTAAATAGAAAATAATATCTACCACACATATCATAATAATATAGAGAAGATAAAATCAAACATTCTTTCAATTTGGGGTCTCGGTTACATAAATTACATAACACTAATCATAAGGTATGTAATTTTTAATTTCCATAATTAAGCGATAATATCTATCTATTGATATTATAGCCACAAGTCCTTGCTAGGTCTGGTTTATTAGTTGGGTGGAAATAGATTTCTATATATTTGTTCTTAAAGTATTTTTCTCCCTTTTTAAGAGGTTAGTTTTTTTAACACACCTTTATCTAGAAAACTACGTATTGGTGAGAAATACATTTCTCTTTGTTTCATAATGGCTAACCCTTACACCTATATTATAGCTAGTACACAAGAACTGCCTCCATTGGAATATCACAACCATTTTTCTTTGTTGAATCTGGCATAGTTGTCACTCATATGATATCTCCATCAAATTTTCAACATCAATACTTGAAAACTGGAAATATATTCATTGTACTACATGTTGTTGGTGGTCCTGTGTCCACAATGAAAACCCACTCTCTTTTCTATAAATTATCAATGACAACAATGAAAACTATGATGATGACAATGACGACGATAACGGCAATGATGATGATGGCGATGACGATGATGATGATGGTGTTGTTGTTGTTGTTGTTGTTGTTGATGATGATGATGTCGCTGCCGCTGCCACCGACGATGATGATGAAAATGATGACGATGATGACGACGACCACAACAATGATGATGAGAACAACAACGATAGTGATGATGATTATAACAACAATGAAGACACTGGCGATGGAGATGATGATGATGATGATGATGATGACGCTGACGTTGATGATGATGATGATGGTGGTGATGATGTTGATGTTGCTGATGACGGTGATGACAATGGTGATGATGATGATGATGATGACAAAAAAGATGACGAGGATGATGTTGATACTGATGACAACAACGTTGATGATGAAGATAGTGATGGTGACACTATTGTTGTTGCAAATGATGATGATGTCGATGATGACAACGATGAAGACAAAGATAATGACAATTACGACGACAATGAAAATGATGATGATGAAGACGACAATGATGATGATGATGAGGATGATGATGACAATGACGACAATGAAGATGATGACAATGATAATCATGATGAGGACAGTGATGATGATGCCAACGATGAGAATGAAGACAATGATGGTGGAAATGTTGATGATGAAAATGATGGTGATGATGATGACGACGATGATGATGTTGATGAAGAAAACGACGGTGAAAATGTTGTTGTTGATGACGACGACGATGATGTTGATGAAGACAATGATGGTGACAATGTTGTTGTTGATGACGACGACGAAGACAATGATGACGTCGACAACGATGCTGAAGACGTTAATGGTGGCGACGATGGTGGTGGCGGTGGTGGTGATGGCGGTGATGATGATGATGATGATGATGACAAAAATGATGATAAGGATAATAATGACGACGACATCAATAATGATGATGATGACAATGAAGATGATGATGGTGATGGTGATGGTAGTGATGATGATGCCAACAATAATGATGAATACATTGATCATGACAATGTTGTTTCTTCCAATGATGAAGATACTGATGGTGATAATGTTGTTGTTGTTGATGAATATGATGATGACAAAGACAAGGATGACGATGATAACAATGAGGATAGTGATGATGGAAATGTTACTACTGTTGTTGATGTTGAAGACAATGATGGTGACATTTATGACCTTCTATATAAAGGAAATGTAGAATTGACCTTCTATATACTCTTAGAACTAGATAGAAAAACTTGGCATTTGATTTAGATTCTTGTATTTTTAGGACTAGGAACTGAGATATTTCAACAACCTTCCATTTGTCCAACTTCTCTATAGTATGTATCTTGACTCTGGATCTTCCTTATAACTCTAACTCTATCTCCATTTTCTGGATTCAATTGTTCCAATAATTATAGAAGACACCTCATTGACATTACTAGTTATATTATCTTCATTATCTTATCCTTGAATGTGGACCTAATCCTTTCATCTTACAAAGGTGGTAGGTATATTTTCAAAAATGTTGTAGATTGGTCTTAATCTATGATATGTAGAGCTATAAAAATGCCTAAAGAGAACAAAGGTTTTCTCCCCTTCCTTTAACGACTTGGTTCCTATGCTCTCTATTCATTTCAAATGATTTCTAGCTGAATAATGTAAAGGCCCAATTCTTCTTGTTTGAGACATTTATTTTTGTCAATGGATAGAATGGATGTATGTGTGTGCATTAGGGGTGGAAAATGTAGGGGGAATTCTCTGTGACCCTGAAGGGAATAAAGTAACCTTGTATGCTTGGTGGATTGATAAGGCAATAAATAATCAAGCACAATAATTACCTCTTTCGTGAGGTCTTGTGACTGCAAATGTTTTGTATCGAAAGGCCCTTTCAGTGTTTAGGGATTCGACAATAAATTTAAGCCACATGGTATTCCATAATCTTCCACATAATTTAGAGGTCCAAAAAATCTTCTTGAGGATCACCGCTCTCTTGTCCTTTTTTTAATCTTTAGAATTCTTTCAAATTCCAGGAAGATTGAATTTATATGCTGAAAAATGGCCAAGTTGGCTTGTTAAAATTCCTATGGAAGTGTGGATAAAATGGGGGAAAGGGTGTTTTAAAGATACCCTAAATTTATTTCCTTCCATTGTATTATGGATCCCATTAAAGACATGGAAAAGTGGAAACCAAAGTTCCTACATACAATAGTTAATACCACCCCAAGCACCCATTCTAGACATTCAATGCCACATAACCTTGGTGTAATTAAGCCTCTAATGACAGGATGGTTGGACTCACGTGGGTTTATTTTTTTCCTTGCAACATCTTAGATTTGTTATGATTCTCCTACTTCATTGAAATTATGGAAAGTTCATTTAGGTTGTTTGCTAGTGGAATTGGGAATCATCAAATATCTTCAAATCCAAGAGAAGAACTTTGGATCGGTTTGGAGTTATGATTCATCTACCAGGTCTTATCATTTCCTCAAATTAGTGGGATTGATTGGTAAATTCTTGGTGATTTCTTGTATTCTTATTATGTTGTGGATATTTATGTTTGGTCAAATTCTCTTGGTTTCTTTGTAGTGGCATGCACATCACACTCATATGCCTAAGATTTATTTTGTATCAATTTTATGGTGGTTTGGGGTCTTTTGAATAACTCATGAGACTTGAAATATTTAGTTAGGGACTATTATCCCAATTGTCACTATTTCCATCACTGGATTGTTACACTTCATAAATTTTTGAAATGGATGATCAAAGTTAACATGTCTAGGAACTATTGCTACTTCTTTAATTTGGTAGCAAATATTTTGTTGCACTGACCTTGCAAGGATGTGGAAGGAATACGAGAAGAATGATATTATATGAAACATGTATCAAGTGAAAAAACTGCTTAAATACACATTAACACTAAAAATAAAGGAATTATTCAATAGTATAAATGGAGATTTGATTCCTAGAGAAATTTATTCATAATACAGATCCTAGATATTTGATTTTTCAAGTCATGCACAATAGAATATTACACTAATTTTGTTTTCTAGGAAAATTTTAGCAACAAAGGAACCCTAAAGTGTCAACACATATCCATACTTGGATTATTTTATCCAAGAAGGATACTGATTCAAAGGGCATCAATTATGCATATCTAGAGGATTCATGGGGGAGAATATGATGAGGGAATCACATAATGGAGAAATAGGAGGACACTTTAGCATTGTTAAGACCAAAGAATTGGTTAAGGAGAAATACTAATGACCAATAATGATGATGAATGTGATGAAGTGGATCCGACAGTGTAGGATGTGGTAGCATGCCAAAGGAATAAGTCAGAATACGAGACTGTATGCACCTTTTCAATCATTTTGTGGGAAGACATCATCATGGATTTTGTGATAGGGATTTCAAAGACACAACAAGGTAGCAAATCCATATTTGTGGTAGTCGATAGGATTTCAAATATGGAATACTTTATTCCATGTTGAAAGACAAGTGATACCACACATATAGTTGTTATATTTTTCAAAGAAGTTGTGAGATTGCATTGGCTACACAAGAGAATAATGTTAGGCAGAGACACCAAATTCATGGGTCATTTATGGAGAACCGTGTGGAAGAATATTGACACAAAGTTTTAGTTCAGTTCTACATACCATCCATATACTGATGGGAAGACTGAAGTCATGAACATGAGCTTAGGGATTTTTTGAGGTGCTTAGTGTTATACTATGAAACGACACTTCTTCGTCTGAGTAATGACGCCAAATGTGTCGATACAAAAAAGGACAATGTGGATTGAAGTATCCTAAACACTATAGATGAAGTGAATCCTAGATACATACTCCTTCCTTCAGCCTTGTCCATGTTTATAAATAAGTTTGTCTTGCACTCACGACTCTTTTTCTGACAAGTCGCGTGTCACTCGCGAAAATCCTCATATGCAACCTGAGAGTCAACTATGGAATGTTGTAATCACGAGTTACCTTTATAGAAGTCACGAGTCACTTGCGAGTTTCCTATATATGCACTCGCGAGTCCCTTAAGACAAAAAAAAAAACAATATGATTAGTCTAGGGCAATTTGGGTTCAAAATCATAACTTCCCTAACTACGCTAACCATCCTAGGCCTCATAACCTTTCCTCACCAACAAGTATAAATAGACTCGGATGGGTATAGGATAGGGGAGGCACATTTGGAGAGAAAGGTTATGCTGGAGGAATCCATTGGAAAGAGGAGCAAGAGAAATAAGTTTCTTGGTTAGCAGAGAGGCTTGTCTTAGACAAGGTTGTAATGTTTCCTACAACTTCTGAATAAAGAGTGAATTTATTCCATACTATCTTTGCACATGTTCTTATTGTTATGAATTATGAAATGTATTGCTATTTGTTCTTAAATGAAATTATAATATTTTCATATTTTTTTATATAACAATCAAGATTTATGTGGAGGAACATAAATCTCTTTTGTAGGTACATAATATCTGGAGCTTGAGGAGCATTGGAGGAATAAGGCTAAAGCTTGGATCAACCATTAATAATAAGGTGCACATCCCATTCAGTCCTTTTCTCTCATATATATTTCTGCAATCTTTTATGTCTGCAAGCCAAAACCTAGTATGTTGGTGACCTTGGGACCCTGAGTCATAAGGTAGATAACCCTCACAACAAAACTAGCGACTCCACTAGGGAGTCTAGTTTGTTTGGGGCCTTTCCAATAAGGTTTTCAGTCCAGTTTTTCGCTCTTTTGTTTCTTTGGTGATTTTCTTTTATCTACGTTTCATTCAATATGGTTATGTGCTTAGGGTCCTTGGTACTTTGATTTTTATTTTGAAAAATTTAAGATCCACTCGTGGGTTGTTGTGTTAACAGTTGTGAGTTTTGAGATATAATCATGGGTTGTCTTCATAACAGTCATGATTCACTCACGGGTTTTACACTAGACAGTTGTGATTTTCTGTAGGAGGTGTCCAAAGTCTAGGGTTTTCCCTTGTTTTGAATGTTTTTGTCTTTTTAATACTCCTGTATGGTTGCTTCCTGAGTCAGTACTGCTATGTTAGCTGGTTCATTTCACTGTAACTTGTCTTACACGTTTGTGTTGAGTAGGTTAGGTTTGAATTCTTATGCAAGTTTGTTTAGGTCTTTCCTCTTGGCTTGTTTGGTTGAAGTGCAAGTGGTTTTGTGGGTTCTTGAACTCTATCATTTCTCTGGTATGCTTGCCTGCATCAGATTGATTTAGTTGTAGCCTGAACTCTTCACTTTTCCTAGTCTTTTTATCTACTTGTCTTTAAAAGCTAGTAGTTCAGCCCAAGTAGGATTTTAGGCCAGCTTTGTAGTGCTTGTCAAAGTTGTGATTATAAGGTCTGAACACTCTTTCTTGAATTTATACATATTCATATTTTCTAGCTTGCTTATTTGCATTAGTTTCATTAGATTTTGAGTTTTCAAAAGAAAAATAAAACAAAGTATCTGTAGTTGCATTGTTAGTCTCATATAGGCTCTTTGTACGCTTGTTTTTCAATCATCTTTCAAAAAGAAAAAGTACTAAAAAAATGAAGTCTCGTGTTTTCAAAGTTATTAAACATATTTCATTTGTTTCGAAAAGAAAAGAAAAAGCATGTTGAATAGCAATTATATTTGAAAATGATTTACATCATCTTTTCTTTCAGTTGTGTCAATAACACCACGAGTTTCACTTCGATTACCTGAGTAATAAAATCCTTAAGAAGAACGCTTTTAATTAAAATTTATTAGTAAGAATTTGTTTATAGGGTCATGCATTAACTATCTTAGGCTAGTATTTTGGACAAGGTCATCTTAAACTATCCAAGATCACTTAAACTCAGACTTAGTGGCTTATCTTTTAAGTAAATCCACGTTTGCAAGAGATCACCCAGAAATATACTCTAACACAGGAGTTAAGCACGAGGTCACGTGAATACTTAGTTGCAGAGATACCCATCCAATACTCTGTTCAAGCATAATCCATGATTTTACTGCATACGAGGGTTCTTTCAGTACCACCTTGGGCCCCGTGAGGTGCCGGTGCTGTCTGAATTTCGAGCTTAGCTACCATGCCCATGCACACCAGTCAGACCTACGACTGTTCTACCGTAATATTGTTGTAAGCTTGGTAGACTTAGTATCCAGACTCTTAGGATCTTTCACAGGTGAAGATGGAAGGTTATTTCCACTGTACCCAGGGAAAATGTGGGAGGAAACCCCAAATAACAATTTGGGAGGGCGTTTTGGTGATTCAAACGCTTGCACCCAGAAAACTTATCATGGGACCCCGAGTAATTGCTCTATGATATTAACTTGTTTGTTTTGGGCCCTACTCATCCCAGACGTTCCTTTGGAAGGTGTATCTTTCACCTGCCTATGTTTGTGGTACTTAGGATTTTTTAGTAGTGTGCTCTGTGGACTTCCTGTGATCTAGTTTAACCTTTAGGTGTGTGATTTGCATCTTTAGCTGTGGAGGATAAACCTCATCGTAGGTCTAGAAGGTTTCAAAACCTTACTCCGCTCTCAACAGTGGAGCCTCCACCGCCACCTCACAGGTGGATATTAGACACAAACAGTTCTTTTGAATTGACTCGAGTCTTTTAAAGTATAGGGGAATCTAAAATTCGTTATAATTAGATCAATCGCTTGTCAGTGGATATTGAATATTTGCATGCCAAAGAGTTTGCAAGGAATTACAATTCTCATCTAACTGACCTTAGAGATCCTGTTTTAGTGTAATTTCATCCATTTAGTCCTCTTGTTGTTGGTGTTCCTTTGAGTGTTGTAATGTCTAGTTCTGGAGAAGGTGTGGGGGATGTTTCCACCCCCACTTCAGCCTTGATGGCCAGTGGTGTCTCTCCCTCACCGGTGAGTACACCAAGGCCAAGCATATATACTGCATCAGTAGTGTCACTAAAATTTGGTTCATCTACCCTGGTGTCCCCAAGTGGCCAAGTGGCTAGTCCATCGACACCCTCAAACACTGCTAGTCCATATGACATGTTTGTCACAGGGATACCTAGTGTCCCATTTAATTCTTCTCCCTTGTTCCAAAACACTCAAAGCGGTCCTAGTAGTTCCACTCCATTTTTCCAAGGCTTTATGTGGTATGGGGGATACATCCCTCCATCTTCTCCTTATGTAGGTACATCACCTACTTATGCTGGTGTGTCATCTGGGAGTCCGAATCCTTTCTCGATATTTAGCTTCCAAACTTCTAGTCAAGTATCAGTTGCTCCTTTTAGAAGCTCCCCTTTATCATTCTTTAGTGGGGGAATCACTACTCCCGTTTCTACAACTCTAGCCTCGGATAGAATCATTCAAACTCAATACAACACACCTCAAGTTAGTAACCCATTGACCTTTGGGTGGAACCCTCTTCAAAACCGGGCTAGTTCTTCACAGTCGATGGCTGGGGGAAACCCAAACCTCTCTTTCGGGAATGCTGGTGTGGGTACTTCCTCGCCCCAGAATCCTCAATACCAATCTCCACCTTGACCCCATTTACCCTTTCTGGAAACATTAAACTTGTGAGAATTATCGAAACTAATGAATGAACCTATGTGCCACAATCCAAATTGGCTACGATTCCCCATTAAATTACCTTTAGACATTCCTAAGTATGAAGGGAAAACTGGTGATGACCTGAGTGACCTTGTCACGACATTCCATTTGTGGTTCTCTTCCAATTCACTGAACGATGATTCCGTTCAGCTGAGGCTATTTCAGCGAACTATGACCTATGTAGTAGAAAAGTGGTACATTGAACTCCCATTAGCCACATACGAGAATTTTCTTGATTTAGAAACTATTTTCTTGAACCAATTTCAACTTCCTGTCAGGTATGATGCCAGTATAGACCTTCTGTCGACCTTTTGACAGAATAAGGCCACTCATATATCTGATCACATTAAGGAGTGGAGAAGGAAAAATAGGCTTACCAAAGCCAATATTCCTCCGGAGTTCGTGCTTGAATGGTTTTTGAAGTCCTTACTACCTTATATTTCAAAAGATGTTTCCATAACGGGAGTGACTACAGAGGAAGAGGCCATTCTCAGGGCCCAACTACTATATTTGATATATTCCTAGTCTAGGATTCTATATGAGATCATCCCTGAGGCGCCAAGGTCTAACACAGAATTTTCCAAACCCAATCCTGGACCACATGCCGATGGCGTGGTGGGTTCAGTTGACACACCGAATATAGAGTCATTGGCTAAACAGATCCATGAAATACCAATGAAGCAATCTGCAGTGGAGGCAGATAAGGCTGCCATCCCCTCACCTCAAAATGAAAATGTATATTCAACGCAATCTACCTAGAAGGGCACTTAGAAACCTAGTGGGAAAAATAACAAGGGAAGAAGGGTGATGGGAATCAAAACAAGAATAAACCCACAAACAATGCTGAGGGGGGTAAAAAAAAGAAAAAGAAGGTCAAATTACCTTTCAAGCTTTGCCAGGAAGACAATTTGACTTATCGATTCCCCTTAATGGACCAGGAACAAAAGTTTGTAAAACAACAACAACGGGTCATCCTGAAGGACCCACTTCCCTAAGGACATAATGAAACTTCTAGTGCCCCGAAGAATGCTGGGGGCATTCAAAGTGTTCCTTCCACTAATCAATATTATATCAATATGGTCTGATCCCAGACCTTGTTACAAACCCGAGCTAAGAATTATGAATCAGAGGCTTAACAGAAATATAAGCAAACTGCCAATACATCAACCCCACTCTCAATTGAAAAACCGGCTGATGCTATGACAAATATACCCAAGGGTGTCTTTAAAAGGACATTTCATAACCCTAACGTGAGGGCTGATTCGAACTACTCAGTTGTAGAAGGATTTATTCCAAACCCCTTGTGAAATGTTAGCCTTAGAAGTGCTCCAGAGTTGTCCTTCATAGCAAGATGCACTCTTGGTGTCTATAGGTAGTATGGACTCTGTGAACCTGATGGCTAAATTTAATCTTTATGAAGTTAAACCATGCCTACTTTACCATGTGGCCTTTTCTATTGATGTTGTCCATGGAGGAAAACAAATCGGACGAACGATGATTGACAAAGGTGCATCCACATGTGTGATGTCGATTTCATGTTGGAAAGCTCTGGGATCCCCTGAGTTGGTCCCATCAAACATTTTGTTGACTTCTTTCGATGGAAGATCTTTTCATCCGCATGGTATCCTGCCGTATTTTGAAATAAAATTGGTAGAGAAAGCATTTTCCATAGAAATCGAAGTAGTTGATTCTCCTCTAGACTACAATTTACTTTTGGGGAGAAGTTGGACATATACGATGTGCGCTGTTCCATTGTTCATTTTCCAAGTCCTTGTGTTCCCACATGAAGGAAATTTTGTTACTATTGACCAACTAACATATACTCAGAAGGGTCGTTTGGAGACTACTAAGTCTATTGTACCCTTGATTGATCAGTTGCACTCAACGAATGAAAGTTTGAGAGATGGGATGTATACAACATTGATGGGAACTTTCGATATGCCCTCTCCCATAAATTACTTAGGCTTGATGAGTGTTGGGAAGAATATCTATACGGTTGTAGATATAAATTTCCCTTGGGTCCTCCCTTTGCAAGAAGAACCTCAAGTGCCCTTATAAACAGTAGCAGTAGCTTACCAAGCTATATTTGATGCTGCTGTTGATGCCATCACAACTCCTCCAGTATTAGAAGAGTCGAATGAAGCTTACTTGCTCACATGGGCAGAGAAATAAACGTATTATTATGACTGCTTAGATATTCTTTTTCCATATGACAAAGCCATTCTGGAAGCCATGATCGGACCTGAGAAATTTTGTGAAGATCTCCATCACAAGTCCTACTTTCTTCTGTAACCGAGCATGATATAAAATTCCGAGTTCCGTGTGAGACTAGCTGAAGGTATTGATCTTCCCGTAAATACTTTCCCCAAGGAGGGAATATTTTCCAAGGGGAACATGGCAAACATTTCCACCACTATTTTGACCAATATCTCGACAAAACCATATGTCGTAGAAAATGTGCATATTGGTGCAAACTGTTCTCTTGAAGAGATTGCTAACTACAGTGCCTTATTTAAGGAATTCTGCAATGTCTTCTCCTAGTCATACGAGGAGATTCCAGACATCGATCCATCAATTGTGGAACATGAAATCCAAACTTACCCTAATTTCAAACATGTTTGAAAAAATATTATACCTATAAATCCACGGAAAGAGACAACTGTTAAAACTGAAGTGGAAAATTTGTTGAAAGATAGTCTCATTTACGTGATCTCTCTAACGGAATGAGTATCCAATCCCGTTCCAGTAGATAAGAAACAATGGACTATAAACGTCTGTACAAATTTCCAGTATTTAAACAAGCCTTATCCCAAGGACAGATACCCCATGCAATTCATTGATCAAATCATTGATTCCTGTGCCAGTAGCAAGGTGTTCTCATTTATGGATGGTTTTTCAGGCTATAACCATATCCATATCAAATCAGAAGACCAACAAAAAACTGTCTTCATTTTTCCATGGGGTACATTTGTGTATAAAAAGATTCCTTTTTTCTTAAAAAATTCTAGAGTGACCTTTCAATATGCAATGAAATTTTATTTCCATGATATTAAGCACATTGTTAAACCATACCTAGATGATCTCCTGACCCATTCTCGGAAGAGGAAGGATCATCCAGATCATCTTCACTTAGTATTTGAGAGATGTAGACACTATAATATTCGAGTATACCCATAAGTGTGTCTTCTGCTTCGAATCGGGGTGATTACTAGGTTTCAAAGTTTCCAATAGGGGTATAAGGGTTGATCCTTTAAAAGTAGATGCGATTGTTAATCTGCCTCCTCCTCAATCCATCAGACAGTTACAAAGTCTACAAGAAATTCCAACTTTCTTCGATGATTTATTGTGAACTATGCCAAGATCACCAAGGGTTTCATGCTCTTTCTCAAGAAAGACACCCCATATCTATGGGTTGAAGCTGCTCAACAATTTTTCGAGGCATTGAAAAGAAAAATGCTATCAACTCCTCTCTTGTGCCCACCATACTACATGAAGTACTTTATATTGTATCTCGCTACATTCGAGTCTGTGATAAGCGTAGTGCTAGTTCAGGAGGATGACGAGCTCCAGGAGCATGTTATTTATTATCTCAATCGTGCTGTAGTTGTCCCTAAACTCATGTATTCACATGTCAAGAAATTAGTTTTGGCAGTAGTTTATACCATCCAAAGGTTGAGACACTACATTCTGCTAAGGACAACCACTGTGGTTGCAGACATAAATCCATTTAAGTATGTATTATCCCGATAAATAATTGGGGGAAAGTTTAAAAAATGGATTGTCATTCTCCAAGGGTTTGACCTCGATTTTCAGTCCACTAAATCTAAGAAGTCCCTAGTATTCACGAAAATGGTTTCAGATTTCCCGACCGAAGAAAGTGTAGTGATAAAATATGAACCATTTTCGGATGAGTACATTTTCTTGATTTCAACCTCTGATCCTTGGTATGGAGATATCCTAGTGTATCTACAGAATTTGAAATTTCCTACGAATTTCTCATGGGAAGATCGATGTAAGCTAAGAGTAAATGTGAAAAATTACCTCATAATCGGTGATATGTTGTATAGACTAGGGGTAGACTCCATCTTTCATCGATTCCTCACCCATGAGGAGGCTGAGCTTGTCCTAAATTATTCTCACAACGAAGTGTGTGGGAGTTATTTATCTTGGTTAACAACGACCCATAAGATATTACGTGCCGATTATTTATGTCCTGCCGTCTTCAAAGATTGTGTGAAAACAGTGAAACATTGTCATCAGTGCTAGCTTTACACCAGAAATATGTGGTCACACTCTTCTCCTATTTTCCCCATCATCGCGGAAGGGACCTTCACCAAGTGGGGGGTTGATTTCATGACGTGCAACACAGTGTCTGTTGGGGGGCACAATTATATCATTGTCACTATTGACTACTTCACGAAGTGGGCAGAGGAAATGCCTATGTTTAAAGTCGATGGTGAGACAACGACATATTTTGTTTTCAATTAGATCATTGCTAGGTTTGTTATTCCGAAGCAGATTGTCACTGACCATGGCAGTCATTTCTAGAATAGGATTATGACATAGCTGGCCACTATGCTATGTCTTAGGAAAGACCACTCGTCTTCCTTTTACCCTCAAGCGAATGGACAAGTAGAAGAAGTTAATGCAACTTTGAAATCCATTTTCAAGTGAAATATTAATGCTAGTAGGTCAAACTGGCACATTATGTTGTATCCCGTGTTTTGGGCATACTGAACGAATATTAATACTTCCACAGGGTTTTCACCCTTCCAGCTCATTCATGGGGTGGAAGCAGTCACATCAGTTGAGTGCAAGATACCATCATTGAAACTTTCCATTCACGTAATTCTCGACACTACTGATATTGAAGAACATTTGCTACGTTTAGAGCATCTAGGTGAGCAGTGCAGAGATGTGCTCACAACAAACGAAGCACACAAAAATTGGGAGAAAAACCAATACGACAAAGCCGTGAAACCTAGGGTTTTCTACGAAGGAGAACTTGTCTTGGTCTGGGACTAGGATAAGGAACCCATGGGGGCAGGAAAATTTATATCTATGTGGTTAGGCCCGTATGTTGTGTCAAAATTTCTGAAGAAGGGAGTGTACGAGTTAATCGATTATGATGGTAATAAGTTGCCGGAGCTCTGAAATAGGCTCTGCCTAAATGGTTACTAGTGGTTAGTATTTCTTATGTTGTATGGTGTTGTTTTATATGTATTTGGAGTGGTTCATAGGGTTCACTGATGGCGCCATCTGTCACACTTGTAATTTTGATTCAGCTGCTTGGGTTATTTATGCACCCACAATAAAATTGGTTGCCTCAGGAGGTGCTTGCTTGGGTCCTATAACTAACAATGTAGCTGAGTAAAGTGTTGTCATTGAGCTTCTTTGGGATGCTATTTCACATGGTATCACCTTCATGGAATTCAGACACGACTCGTAGTTAGGGGTCTCTCAGCTCAATGGGGTCTACCAGGTTTACGTCAGTTTTTGTGAATTGAGTTACTTGAAACAAGTTTTAAACATATTATATATAATCAAATTTCAAGAAATCAAAATACTATCATTGATGCATTTGCGAATTACATTCTAGACTGAAATTTGTCACACACTTTGTAAAATTAAAACACAGATACATAGAGACACATGTAAATAATCGATATATATATATCTACATCAATTTCTAGTATGAAGATCCAGTAAATATGTATATCAAAAATACAGAACATGATCAAAATACGTCATATGCTAAAACTATGGATGCTCCTTAGCCTCCTCGGCTGTAGTTGCCTTCATGGTCTCCTGATAACATAAAAAAACTTGGGTAACCCTTCAGAGAAGGTGTAACCAGGATGAGGGTACTCCTACGACATGATCCTACATGGACATAATAATCCTCTCCATCCTTAGTGTAGGTACATCATGGGTAAGCCTATACAAATTCCCCTCTACAATATGAAGCATAACTTCATGTCCAACATCGTCCACTCTTCGCATGAAGGTCCTCAGATGTCCATCTAGTTGGACAGGTCCAATATCTACATATCATTAAAAGACATATCAGACTCAAGTACATATGTATATAACATTATGAACAAAAAATCATAAAAAATTAAATATTCAAAAAGTAAAATACTTACCCATGTCTCCCCTTGCTTCTCCAGGAGGGGAGCTAGCTCTGGATCGCCACGTAAATCTAATACTGCATATGAGAACTGCTCCAGTGCAAGCACCTGTCAACTCCACCATGAATCCAAGTCATCATCATAACCACCCTGGACCTCACTACCACCCTCATGGAGAATTACATCTCCCCACTTGTAAGTATACGCTCGTGGGGAGGGGAGAGTGGAAGTGTAACAATGGGGCTCAGGGAAAGAACCCTCTTGAAGAGGAATTCCACTAGAATACTCGCATACCTGAAGTTTTTCTTCTTCATCGTCCTGCAGTCGAAAAATTACCTCTTCATGATTAGGACTAATCCTGAACACCAGTCATACATCACACCCTGTAGGAACTCCACTACAATGCGCATGTGGGTCCGTGTAGACAAGTGCAAATAGGATGACCCTGCCACTCTAATAATAGTGCTCACAAGAAATTTTAATGGGGAACTAGTGACACGAGAGATCATGATTTGGGTCCCTGATTTATGAGTTCCAGGTACACAATAGGTGTTGACATAATCCTGTACACTGAGGGGATCACCACCTTGGATAGTGTCGCCCAATTTCATAGGTTCCCCTCGATGAGACAAACCCATGATGAAATAAATATCCTCTATGGTAAGCTCCAAGGCCTCTCCTTGGAGGTCAAACATACCAAGTTCGTGGTCCAACAAATCCACCAATTCCTCTAGCATACAAACTTGCGCTCTCATGTTTGATGTGCGGTATAATTTGAGAAAGACAAACCTTTGTAGAGAATGTAATGTCATGGGATCACCCATATCAAGCCATTCCATGTCTTCATGCTCTATTTCACACCACTCTAGCACCATTTTAACTTTCCCAATCAACAAATTCACTTTTAGATTTGATAAAAATCCCCTTTGCGCAAAACTTATGACTGCTTAGTGAGGACAACAAGAGACACTCACAGGTTCTTCACTGCGAACCCACGATTATATTTCAAAATCTTGACTTTACAAAATACTACCTGCGATTAATGCACAATGTACTTATGGTAGGATAAAACCCCAAATAAAGCATGAATTTTAATAATGAAAAGCATCAAATGAAGAGGAGGGAGAGGTGGATTACCTGAACTTTGCAGAATGAAGATCCGTCCACTGGATTGATCTCACCGGTCGTTTGAAGTCGAGAGGTCAAATTCCCCAAATATGGTAAAAAAACAAATGTTATGTTTTTTTACTCTATTTCTTCTATTTATATATATATATTTTAATTTTCACCCACTTTTATATAGTTGAAATTATTTTCTTCCATGTGAACTAATACTAAATGTTTTTTCAACTAAGTTTTAACAGGTCATGGATGAAGTGAAGTATATTCCCTTTACATATAGGTTAGGATTTCATCCTCCATGCATGTTTTGTAGTTATACCTTATCGTCCGATGAACTTTAGGATCTCGTTGATATCCATGGACTACAATGTGTAGCCACTTCTTACCTTTCAAACATCGTTGTTCTTCCATGGTTAGGACCTACCTCACATGGGTGCCCTAGTTATAACACTTATAGTCTTTTATGGTACCCATGCCGCATTTGTGCTAGGTTGCGAGAGCCTTTGTAGTTGTTTTTCACACCAAAATGAAACTCATTTTGCATCTTTTACTGAACTACCTTCGACTATAAGGCTCCCTCTCTTATGGAGTTACCTTCAAGCCCTGGTGAGACTTCTTAAAATTGACTAGATAGCCGAGTTGCTTGTTCTTTCAGACTCATTAAAGGAACTGAAGGATCATTCATAGTGGTATAAGTTTAACCCTTTTCTGGATCCTATGGATTACTTACTAAAAAGGAATACTCTATCTTCTTCGAAATTTAGAAGAGTATCTTCAGGTATAGATTTATCTCTTTTCCAGGCCTTGAGGACTAAACTTACGGAAAAGGAACCTGTTCGAGCTTACTTTTCTCTTTTTCGTGCTCTCGACCTAAAGATGAAAAATATTCTGAGCGTTCTTTATGCCATTGTCATGCTCGTTAAACCATACTACACAGCATCGAGTTTACTGTTGTCAGTACCATTCTCGTAAATAAATGGAACTTTTCAAGTGATCTTGCCTTCCTTCACACTCGTTAAACTAAGGCTACATGCTTGATTTTGAAGGAGCCTCTATTGGGTGTTAGTTTCCCCCTTTTTTCAGACCTTGCCAACTAAGTACGAAAAATGTATACCTTATATATTTAGAAGCTAAGAGATTTCTCCTTTGGATTGTTTACACTTTTTCAGACTTAGGAGACTAAATTTATGAAAAAGCACCCCCCTAGAGTCTTCTTTGGAGTTTTCAAACTCTGAAAACTATGAAAGAACCAAGGAGCATTTACTTATTTGGGATCGTAAAATCCACGGATCAATGACATATCAAGTAATATTCTCTCTTTTCTTCAAGCTTGTTAAAAATGAAGAAAGGCTCGAGTTGACATTCTTGGACTCGTTAAAACTTAACAAGAAAGGAAAGGAATAAATTCACTCTTTGTGTTATAAGTTTGTTGGAAACATGTTATCCTAGAACAAAGCACTAATTTGAGCCTCCCGCTACTTACGTCTCAGTTTTTCACTTCTCAGTTCAACTATCACTTCAAGTTATTACTCCTCCACTTGTACTGAATACATGGGGAATCTGTTCATGTCTCCTACATGACATATAAGTCTAGTTGTTGAAAGTGTAAAGTTGTATTGGGTCATCTCTGTATTGTGCTCACTGTTCAAGGATCCTTACTCCTTTCTTTCTACCCTAATTCCTATCATTTCCATCTCTAAGATCGTCTTGTGTAAACCTTCCCTTATCTAGTTTACCATTTACTCATGTGACCGGTTGAAGGATTCAATACCTTCCTATTTTCACAATGGATTCTGTTCAATACCTCTAGCAGAAGAATACCTTGAGTTTAAAACATAGTACCTTAGGATCCACTACCCGTATTCATGGACTTCTTTGCATTTTTGTTTAGTACAACTATCTAACTGACACTCCAATGACATCCTTCCATGTATGACTTCAATTCATGTATTCACATCGTAGGATTCATATTGGTTTCTATGGATTTGGATGAAGACCTTGGGTTACAACCTATATAACCTAAGTTGCACAAGATTGTTCTATGCTTTGTGACACTATTTCTGACTATTGCTTATCCATCGTTTTACTATTGTGGCTTTGATATACCATTGTAAAACATACGTGGCCCTGTTTCTCGTACTATATGATGTAAATGAATCTTGAAAAGGAGCTAGTGTTCCACATTATTGAATGTGGAATCCTTAGTGATGATTTTGTAAATGAATTTGATTGTTTGTTTCAGGTACTTCTCTGCAACCTTGATAGTGAGTCTCTCCATGATAAAATATTTGTAATGTATTTCGGCCATCGCTTCCCTCTAACCTCACACATTAGGGGGAATCTGTTATACTATGAAATGACACTTCTCCATCTGAGTACTGACACCAAATGTGTCGATACACAAAAGGACAATGTAAATTTAAGTAGCCTAAACACTATAGATGAAGTGAAGCCTCGATACATACTCCTTCCTTCAGCCTTTCCCATGTTTATAAAGAAGTTTGTCCTGCACTTGTGACTCTTTTTCTGATAAGTAACGTGTCACTCATGGGTATGCTTATATGAAACCCCCGAGTCAACTATGAAATGTTGTAATTGCGAGTTACCTTTATAGAAGTCGCAAGTCACTTGCTAGTTTCCTATGTATGCGCCCACGAGTCCCTTAAGACAAAATTAAAAGATAAAACATGATTATTCTAGGGGTAGTTGGGTTCGAAATCATAAATTCCCTAACTCCCCTAACCATCCTAGGCCTCGTAACCTCTCCTCACCAGCAAGTATAAATAGAGAGGAGGGGTAGAGGATAGGGGAAGCAAGTTTGGAGAGAAAGGTTATGTTGGAGGAATCCATTGGAAAGACGAGCAAGAGAACTTAGTTTCTTGGTCAACAGAGAGGCCTGTCTCAGACAGGGTTGTAATGTTCCCTACAACTTATGAATAAAGAGTGAATTTATTCCATACTGTCTTTGCACATGTTCTTAATGTTATGAATTATGAAATGTATTTCTATTTGTTCTTATATGCAATTATAATCTTTTCATCTTTCTTTATATAACAATAAGGATTTCTGTGCAGGAACATCAATCTCTTTTGCAGGTACAAAATATTTGGAGCTTGAGGAGCATTGGAGGAAGAAGGCTAAAGCTTGGATCAACCGTCAGCAATAAGGTGCACATCCTATTCATTCATTTTCTCTCATATATGTTTCTGCAATATTTTATGTTTGCAAGACAAAACATAGTATGTTGGTGACCCTACGACCCCAAGTAATGATGTAGATATCCCTCACAAAAAATTCATGGGTGATTTATGGAGAACCGTGTGGAATAGTATAGACATGAAGTTGTATTTTAGTCCTGCATACCATCCATAGACTGATGGGAAGGACGAAGTCATGAACAAGAGCTTAGGGATTTTTTTGAGGTGCTTAGCTATTGACCAACCGAAGGAGTGGGAGAGTATGTTGGTCTAGGGGGAATTCACGTACAACAAATCGATGAATAGGTTGACTAAAATGAGTCCATTTCATATGGTGAAAGCGATAATTCTGCATGAAGTAGCGAACTTAGCAAAGATACGAACAAGTACGTAGAAAAGTGTGGATGTTGAATCGTTTTCCAACCATATAAAATAAGTGCACAAGAAAGTAAGGTGACAACTGGAGAAAAGTTACTTGACTTATAAGTTGAGGTCGACCAGAAGAGATGAATGCATTCATTTGAATAAGATGATTTAGTGTATGAACACCTAAGGAAATAAAGGTTTCCATGAGGAACACGTGACAAGTTGAAGCTGAAGAACATTGGTTTTTGCAATATCTTATAGAATATTTCAGACAATTCTCATGTGTTGGAACTTCTAGATAAGATGGATACATCACTGACGTTCAATGTTGTTTACTTATATGAATATGAATATGGGTCGACGAGTGGAGGTGAGATGACCTTGGACTGGCACGAGGAGATAGTATTCCAGCCAATGGAAGAAATCACAGAAGTAATTGATGAGCGAAAAGTCAAGAAGATGAGGAGTCATAAGAAGAAAGAATATTTGGTTTGGTTGAAGGAAAAATATTTAGAGGAAGCGACATGGATTTCTTGAGAAATATTTAGAGGAGAATCTTGAGGAATTTTATAACCCAAGCATAGTTCTTTTCAACTTCGCGAGTTTGATGTAGGGGCATTAAGGCCCAATAAGACCAGTCGAAGATTAAGCTACTGAACTCATCTAGTAGATGGTCAATGGCCCCCAAAAAACTTGGAATTAGCTGCTGATGACAGGTAGTTGTGGAGATCCTAACCAATCATGATCGATGAGAGGAGGCCAGCTGAAAGGGTTGAATGGGTCATGGAGACATGAGACAAAGTTTAATCGAGCATGACGACTGACTGAGCAGGAAAGGTCGAAGTCTATGCCAATCGATGAGATGGAAAGAGTCAGGTCAAAGCCGCTGATAATAGGAATGATCTGACAAACTGACCCGAGTAGAAACATGCATAACTGATGTGGTAGTTGGATCAATTATTACACTATTATGGTGGCTGTTGAAGAACACCAAGTGGGAGGATATGGCATGAGGCGGTAGATGAGAATTTGATGCAAGAGAGACACATTAGGAAGCACTAAGAGGCTTATAGAAGAAGGATTGAGTGGGAATTTGAACTCAAAGGAAAATTATAAATACCAAGTTGTAATAAGAAAAGAAGGTTGTTGTTGTTGTTTCCCATAGTAAGGTTTTTGTTGTCACTGAGTGCAAAAACACCTCTTTCTTATGAATTCGCAAAGTGTAGGAAAATATAGTCGATCGTGTGGATGGCTGAAATAGAGCATTGACTCTGCATTGAAAATTTACCCTTGTAAAGTGATTAAGATTAATACAAATCCATATTTCTTGGCATTTTCTATTGTGTGTATGATTGTTGTCCACTATTTTGTATTGTGCACTTGCTTTGCAACTAATCGAGGTTGCATTTTGCATCATTAAGCAATGATATTTCTCTCATAGGATTGTAAATGATAAAGGAAATGTAGAATGGAAAAGGTTGAAATTATGAATATTTAATTATTTATGGCAGCTTGAGTCCATCGTGCCTATTGGCTATCTTAACATGTAAAACAATTAATATGTGTTCTATATGTTTTTTTTTATAATAATGTTCACCACTTGTATATGTTCTATATGTTGTTTTTACTTTGAATTATGTTCACTATGATAGTTGAACAATGTTCTCTGTTGTTTTTATTTTGAATTATGTTAACTATGATAGTTGAACAATCAATATTATAATTACTGGAATTAAAGCATAATATTTTGAACTTTTACGGGCTTGTACTTGCCCATGAATAAAATGAAAAAAATTACGATTATGGAAACAAGATAAGGAGTTAAGATATGATGCATATAGTGACAAGCATGGGAAATAAAAGTTTGATCATGTACAAAATGATGAAGTGCGATATTACTTAATGAAACAACGGAGGTTATGAAGCTTAAAGAAGTTTACGAGATCCATTTATGCTGGTTTTGAAAGAGATCCTTATAAATTGTATAAGTTGACTAAATTGCATCAACATGGTATAGTTGAAGACTTTATTTCATAATTAGAGCAATTTAGTATCCACATAATAGGTTTATCTAGTCTTAAACAATGCTTAATTAATAGTCTCAAAGAGGAAATGAAATGTGGCATCAGTTTACCTTTTGCTTGATCAGGTCAAATCTTGTCATTGCGACTTTGCACACTTGCATTAATATCTCATAAGGATCCCATTTAATTATTGACTTTGGATTTTAAAGCGTCTATTGTTATATTCATCAATGACATCCATTCTATAGTGTGTTTTTTTCCATGGCCAAAGCATCTAAATCGTCCATTCTAACATGGTAGTTTGTTCCATGTAGAGCCTTGTCAACAGATGAGGATAGTCATGGAGTGGGAGGTGGATACCAGCTCCCTGCTACCCTCGTCATGGCTCGACTATATGTTGTCTTGGGCTTCTACTCCTTATTCTCCCCGCTGATTCCTTTTTTCTTTGGTCACTGTCTTTGAGTCTGCTGGTGTAGAAGGATTACATGCTGCAAAGCAACTCCTTTATGTGGTTTTAAGGTTTTTTGTTTGGGCGTTGGGATTGTGCTGGTACCTGTTCTTTTTGGTCTCTTCTCATGTGTTATCTATGGTCAAGGGTTCCTTAATTCCAGGAATCTTCATTGTGTGGCTCTAGGGTTTTTTACCTGAGCGTTGGGTTGGGTACCATGATTTGTCCTCTCAACCCTGGATCTGGCGACCAGAGTTCCTCCTCAGTGGAGGACTAGTACCAACCAGTTGAAAAAAGTGGGAATACCTCTGCAGAACTTGCTTGTTCCGGGTTGACACTCACCATTTGGCTGTCTCGTTATTCTTGGCCTGCTGCCTGACCTTTCAGGAGTTTTTAGTGGGCTTGCTTTCCTGGCTCCAGGTTGACACCCTATATCTTGTTTTGATCTGCTCTATTAGCATATTGCTCTTAAGGGTGGGGGTTTATAGTATGGTTTACGTCGACTGTTTTCCCTCATGATGTCAAGTTAGGACACCCTGCGATTTCAGGGAGGTTGACTTGTATATGCCGACTTTCTCTGTGATTGAAGGTGTCCTTTCTTTTCTTTTTGTCGGCATTCTGGGGATGCACTGGTCACCCTTACGACTATTTTTTTGTTTTCTTGGAGTCACGGGCTCGTCATGGTGGGTTGACTCTTGGGAAAATTTCTCTCGTGGGTTTCTTTAGCTTGGGATCCCTTTCTCGGTCTTGCTGTTTTTAGCTAGGGTTAGTCCCTGTTTGGAAGGTGGTCTCCCATTCTATTTATTCAATCCCTCCTGTGGGTTGTACTAACCCTGGTCCTCTATCCTCCGACCTGCGCGGTCCTCTTCCGGGGTATGTTCTGTTTCACAGGCTGATTTTTATCTATCTCCGGTTATCCCTTGCGGTTTTTGGTTCTGTCCATCACGTGGCTGTCGGCTGGACTAGGGTTTTGGATGAATTCTTACTAGTATGTCAGGGCTATTTGAAGGGGCTTTCCCATTGAAGGGGGGTGACTCTCAATCTACTCAAGCTCGCTTTCGTCGCTGCAGAAGTGCTAAAGCACATAAAGTCCAGGAGGGCAAACTACGGTTTGTACTTGGCCGGGATATCTATATGGATAGAGTAGAGGCGTTGTGCTCGTGGGCCCTCATTGGCAGACTAGAGTATGTCCATATGGGGAAGAATGAATGGCACACCTGGGCCACAAAAAACTAGAAACCTCTTTTCTTCTATACTCCCACGAATCAGTCTGTTAGCCAGAGGATGGCTTGTTATCGTGTTTCTGGAGGAGGCCCATGCGTTGTCAGTGTTAAAATATCTATGGTGCATTCGGGAGGGCTCGTTAGTGCTGGACCGCTGGCATATTCACTTTGACCCTTTAAGGGAACGTGTTAATAAAAGGCATTTGTGGGTCCTTCTTCCTGGACTACCTCTTCCTCTGTGGAATCGCACTATGATGGAAGGTATTGGAAATACCATTGGTCATTTTGTTGCTGTTGAAGAAGATTTCATGCATGCTTATGATAAGCGGATGGCTAAGATCCTAGTTGAAATGGACTTAACTATGGGGCTACCGACTGAGATCGAAATTTTATGTCTAGAACGAATAATACAGCAACGATTCGACTACCTCAATATACCCTTCTGCTGCAGTAGATGCAGGGCAGTGGGTCATCTTCGAAGGACTAGTCCGATACTCAGACAGGGGACTATTTCTCCTGTTTCCTCTCCTTCATCTCTGGCACAAGGCCCATCTCCCTCCCCACTTATCGAGGACACACTCAGGGATAAGCCTACAAAAGGTAAGCTGTCTCAAGCCTGCTCTTTATTTGAGGACACAACGGAGCAAGAACTCTTACTTTTGGATTCTGTTGTTATCTCGGGCCCCTCTTCTCTTTCCACCGGGAACTCCGTGACACCTGCTACTAACCCTTCAACTGATTTGGCCCCTATCCCTTCCATTTTGGAGGATCATTTACCCTCCGTTCTGCCCTCCCTTTCAGAGGATCATTTTCCTTCTGAGCTGCTTTCCTTTCCAGATTCACAATCTTCCCCTCCCCACTACTCTGTGTTGCCTTCTTTATTTATGAACTCTGATTTTCCTCCCTTACTGGAACCACGAATTCCACCTATTTCCTCCCCTCCTCACAACCCGGTCTCTTCACCCTCTTTCGCTGATCCTTCCCTTCAAGTTTCACTGGCTATATTCTTTGATAAAACTCCCCTTTCTCCCTCGGTCCTCCCTATGTAATCTATACACTTTGAGAATGTTACGATTCGAAGAAAAAACAAGAAAGCTCCTCCTTTATCCTCAGATTCCTCTCCAATCCCCCTCCATTACACTCCTTTTTCAACTAGGTTGAAGAATGTTGCCCGTAATGTTCAACCTTCTTCCCCTCGGGTTCTTAGAGAAAAGACACCCCTATCTTTCGGTTCTTAATGAAGATTCTCTCCTTAAATGTCCATGGCCTTGGAGGCTTGGCTAAGCAAAAAAGTCTCCAGAACCTCTTTGTCTCTTTGTCACCTGATTTAATTCTCTTGCAAGAAACGATGACCAGCTCTCACCCTGCTCTTTTGGTTTTCTCCAAGCTGTGCTCGGGTTGGGAATTTTGTGCTATTAGCTCTTCTGGTCTCTCGGGGGGTATACTCTCGGTCTGGAACCCCATTTGTTTTAAATTCAAAGAATTCCGCACTGTTGCTGGGATCCTTCTCAAAGCTCGTATCCACGGTTCTTCTTTTAATCTCTCCCTTCTCAACTGTTACGGGCCTTATGCTAATCGGGAGTCCTTTTGGGAAACGGTTGTCCAGGGGGGGTTACTTAACCTTCCCAATATGGTTTTAGCGGGTGACCTAAAACTCACTCTAAATGGCTTTGAGGTTTGGGGGAAAAAGGCTCTTACTGATCCACTTGGTCCCTATTTCACTCACCTGTTTTCCTCGTATCAACTCATAGATATCGCTCCTGACTATGCGGGTCCGACATGGCATAACGGCCAATCGGGTGATGAAGGTATTAGTAAAAGAATTGATAGGTATTTGCTCTCCTCCAGTTTGATTGACCTCCTCCCTCGGCATAGGGTTTGGGCCTATCCCTCGTCTATCTCTGACCATTTTCCGGTTATCATGGAATGGAAGGATTCCACTACTCCCTGTGTCTACCCCTTCAAGTTCAACCACTTGTGGCTAACAAATGATGATTTTGTCAACATGATTAAGCAAGAGTGGCCTCTCCTCTGTCACGACTCCTCCTCTTCAGGGATGGAGTATTTCTCGCTGAAACTCAGACTTTTGAAAGTGAAAGTTAAAGATTGGACACATTCCAAGACCCTTGAGATGAAAGATAAGAGTCTGTGCATTGAATCAGAGATTCATAATATTCTCTCATCCTCCCCTGTGGGTCTTTACTCTTCATAGACACTAGATAAGCTACAGTCTCTTCAAGTTGAATTAAAAAAGCTGAGGGATCATGAGATCCTCTCTTCTATACTTAAAAGCAGAATGATATGGGAAACTCTGGGTGATGCCAATACCAAATTTTTTCACTCTGTGGCATCATCTAGAAAAAATCAAAATGCTATCTGGGGCCTGGAGGATGAGGCGGGTATTATGGTGGATCAAGATCATGGATTGAAGGATTTGGGTGTAAGGCACTTCAAACAGATTTTTTGTGATGATAATCAATCGTCCATTGCAGCTCAGCTGAAAGTCATTCGAATTTTCCCTTCTTTTATCTTACAAGAGGAGAGGGTTACTTTTACTTCTTAGATTACTTTAGTGGAAGTGGAAAGGGCTCTTAAGTCTTTCAAGAAAGACAAATCA
The DNA here is from genome assembly GCA_001517045.1 of Pseudotsuga menziesii. Taxonomy (NCBI): domain Eukaryota; kingdom Viridiplantae; phylum Streptophyta; class Pinopsida; order Pinales; family Pinaceae; genus Pseudotsuga; species Pseudotsuga menziesii. Next base: position 45,482 of record LPNX010948384.1, read on the forward strand.
CCTAGGCTTGATGGTTTCCCTGTGGAGTTCTTTCTAGCTTTTTTTGACCTTCTGGGGGATGAACTTGTAAATCTGGTGGAAGACTCTCGATAGACTGGTAGGGTTATACCCTCTCTAAACTCGACTTTTATATCCCTCATTCCTAAAAAGGATAAGCCCTTATCCTTTGCTGATTTTTGTCCTATATCACTCTGCAAATTGGTCTATAAACTGATTGCTAAGGTTGCTGCTCAATGCCTTAAGCCCTTCCTTGAAAAGTTTATCTCTCCACAACAGTTTGGGTTCCTCAAAAGTCGCCAGATTTCATAGCCACTAGCCATTACCCAAGAAGTCCTTCACTCTGTCAAATCCAGGAACTAAAGTGCCCTTATACTTAAGCTAGACCTTACAAAATCCTTTGACAGAGTTAATTGGTCCTACATCAGGCTCATTCTTCTACAAATTGGTGTGCCACTGGAGGGGGTCAACTAGATTATGGGTTGCTTATCTTCGGTTAACTTTGCTCTGCTCATCAATGGTTCCCCTTTGAGTTTTTTTACTGCCTCTCGTGGTATCAGGCAAGGGTGTCCTCTTTCTCCCCTCTTATTTATCCTTGTTATTGAAGGACTCAGCCTCCTTATTGATGATGCTCGCGGACATGGTTTGATCAAAGGGATCAAAATATCACAACAGCTATCCCTCACGCACCTTCTCTTTATTGATGATGTGATTCTGTATGGGTTTGACACTTGTGAAGAATGGATAGCTTTCAAAGTTTTATTGGACACCTTCTGTGAAGCTTCGGGCATGTGCATAAACACGGAAAAGTCCTGCTTCCTGTTCAACAATGTTGATGATGGGACCTTAAACAGAATCACCCGCTCCCTCCCCTTCAAGACTGAGCACATATCTTCAGGGTTCAATTATCTTGGTTATTTTTTAAAACCTATGGGGTATATGGTTAAAGACTGGTTTTGGCTCATCAAAAAGTTTGAAAAAAGGATATCCCACTGGACATTCCGGCTCCTTTCCATGAGGGGGAGATTGGTTCTTATTAAAGCAGCACTTACTAGCCTGCCGATGTACTGGATGACTTTAGTTCCCTTACCTAAATCCATTCTTGGGAAACTAAAAAGCATGATTTTTGCCTTTCTATGGGGCTCATTGGGGAATAATAAAAAGTATCATCTTGTCGATTGGTTGTCTTTATCCAAACCCATTTCCCAAGGAGGATGGGGCATAAAAAATCTTGGTTGGTTCAGCACCTCTTTGAGACTCAAAAGTTTTTGGCTTGCTCTCTGCGGAAATGGAATTTGGTTCAAATTATTATCTGTGAAGTATTTAAAGAAGAGAACTGTTTTGTCCTGGATCTGCAGTAAGGCTTTTTCGGTCTCTGGTGTCTCTGTTATATGGAAGGGGTTCATCAGCTCTATTTCATGGATCGGCAGTGGCTTAACTTGGAATGTGGGGAATGGAGAGAGCATAAGGGTGGGTATGGACCCGATCATAGGTATGGGTTCATTGTTCACTCTCCCACAGGATCTTCGTGACTACCTGGAAGATTATGGTATTATTACTTTGGCTCAAGCTAGGAATTACTCTTCGGATGCATGGTCCTATTGGCTCTCTGCAGTGGATCTGGATTTGGCTGGGGAGTGGCACCGCTTATGGAATGCATATGTTAATGGGTTGGAGTATGGAAGGATCAGATTCAGGACTCAATCGGAGAGGCTTCTCTGGTCTTATAACAGTTACACATGATCTATATCTGCGGCTATTGCATATGATTGTATTGTGAACCATAATTTGGACCCTCTTCCTGAATCATCATTCGTTCTTCAGATCCTTTGGAAAATCAACATACCCAAAAAAATTCGTTGCTTTATCTGGCTTCTCTTAAAGAACAAAGTATTAACTTGGGATTAGCTCAATAATCGTGGTATTCAGGGTCCTAGCTACTGTTTTCTTTGCAAGAAAGGAGAAGAAACAACCCAACACTTGTTTATGGATTGTTTATTTACCAAGAGAACCTTTGATGCTGTGTTTGAGCACTTGGGCATTCGTTCTATATATAAAGCATCCGTTTGATTGTATCTTGAGCACTGGTTTCGGTCACATCCAATCGACTATACCAAGCTCTACTTGCCCCTCTTCATCTATTGGTCTATTTGGAAACATAGAAATGGATGTATCTTTGAAGGAAAAATACCATATGTTTATGTTGTCTTTCTCCAGATAGATTTGCTCATTCACCTCTTCTCTGTGCCTAAAAAGAGGATTAAAAACAGAATCATTGGATTTCCTCCACTGATTATCTATCCATGTGGTTATTTTGATGGTGCAACTGCTGGAAACATTTGGGGAGCAGGCTTCATGTTACATTTGAGTAGCTCTCACTGCTTGTACTTCTCTCTGGGCTGTTGTAGCAGTACTAACACTAGATCAGAGTTGTTGGCTTTATGGGCCCTTCTCTCTGTTACTAAGATTATGGGGATTCCTTTACACTCTATATTTGGTGATTCCCTTGTCATCATCTCATGGGCTACAGGAAAAGGCACACTGAAATTACTTCATTTGAGTCATTGGTGTGATGGCATACGAGATATGCTGCTTATCTTTCCGGAAGTGACCATGAAGCACATTTATCATGAGCATAACCAGATGGCTGACAGTCTCTCAAAAAAGGACCTCTCTCTTGAATCAGGATTCAGAAATTTCATGGAATCTCTGAATGATATGATCATTGATCATGTTAACTTTAATCTATATTAGCTTGTGCTGGGCATTAGTCCCCTTATTTTATGCACATTTCATAGTTTGTGATTTAATGGGATCCTAATAGACTCATGAAGAGACCCTCAGTCTTCTTCTTATGCTCATGATTCATTTGCTTCTTGTCATTTCTGAATGCTAGCACAAATCTGACCTGTTTTTACAGGAGTGATGATAAAATCCTGTATCTCTACAGGCTTGTGGCCATATTGCCCATGTTTTGGATGACGGGGTCTCGCTACTGCACACTGATGATCCCCCTTTGTTCTGAATCTTTTGTTGATGATTGCCATCTCTGGCTGATTGTACATGATGATCTTTGATTCAATATAATAACAAGATCTGGTATTTTTTCCTCTGAAAAAAAAAAAGTTTGTTCCATGTCAAAAGAATCTAAATCAGACAACCCCTCATTACCTTTTTGGCATCATTGGTCATCTCTAGAGTCACTTTCAATTTTATTTTTATCCGACATTCTTAGCTCCACTTATGTGAAGGCTTATGATTTATGATTTAGGAATTCTATCCTTTATTGGGTTAACAAAATAATCTTTTCAAAGGACTACAATATTTATAAAAACACAACAACATAATTTTGATCAATTGCAATAAATTTTATAACATGCATTAAAGATGTCAAAACATATCACAATGGTTTTATACCATTATAATGCAAGACGTAATATATTAAGAAAAAAGATAACATCTATACATGGTTGGTAAAACTTATTGATTTCACTTAATATTATTGTCCACGAGTGATCAAGTTCAATACATGGGATTTGGGAAAGAAGACATATAAAAAGAGAAAAGGATTAGCTAATGTAACTCTAAAACCAAGGAAACATTCACACCAAAACTTATAGTTAAAACTCATAATTGAAAGGAGTTAAATACCGATTAGGAGGGAATAATATATAAATATACAAAACTAAACATGGTAAAAATCCTATGAGTAAATGAGAAGAGTGGTACATCTAAACAGTTGGTAGCAAGAAAAAGTGAGAAATGCATTGCTTGAATCCATATTCGAAGTGGAACTAACATGTATATTTTAGAAAAGATCCAACATCAGTTTTTGTTTTTGTTTTTGTTTTTTGTTTTTTGTTTTTCTTCTAAAAGTCTAAAACTTATCCAATTCAATTTATACTAGCTTCCAAACCTCTGGAACGGGGGGTCACCATTAATTTCCACCACCTTACTGAGCATTAAAGTAATAAAGTAAAAGGGAACATGATCCATGTGCTTCTTTCGATCTCCCTAAATAATGGTGTAGTTAGACAATAATTTCCCTAAATTTAGGAGTATGTAAAGTAGTCATCTAAATTAAGTAATTTCTATAAAGAGAAGTGCAACACAAATATGGACTTCAAAATGAATCCATGATTTGAAAGTGTGAGAAAATCTAAATAGACAATAATATATACCGCATATATCATAATAATCTAAAGAAGATAAAACGAAACATTCTTCCAATATGGGGTCTCGGTTACATAACTTACATAACACTAATCATAAGGTATATAATTCTTAGTTTCCATCCTTAAGTGGTAATCTCTATCTATTGATATTATAGCCACAACTCCTTGCTAGGTGTGGTTCATTAGTTGGGTGGAAATGGATATCTATATATTTGTTCTTAAAGTCTTTTCCCCCACTTTTTAAAGTGGTTATATTGTTTTCACACATCCTGATTTGGGAAATTACATTATTGGTAAGAATTACATTTCCCATTGTTTCATAATGGCTAACCCTTGCGCCTATCCTATAGCTAATACACAAGAATTGCCTCCATTGGAATATCACAACCATTTTTCTTTGTTGAATCTAACATACTTGCCACTCATGTGACATCTCCATCCACTTTTCAACAACAATCCTTTGAAACTGAAAATATTTTCACTGTAGTACATGTTGTTGGCGGTCCAGTTTCCACATTTAAAAAATTCTAACCCACTCTCTTGTCTATTAATTTTCAGAGACGACAATGAATACGATGATGATGACCATGATGACGAAAATGATGATGGTGATAATGATAATGGTGATGGTGATGATGATTATGATTATGATGATGATGACGATGGCGATGACAACGATGTCGATGGCGATGATGGTGATGATGGTGATGATGATGACAATGACAATGATGATGACAATGACAATGATTATGATGATGAGGACGATGACAATGACAAAGATGATGATGACAATGACAACGATGAAGGAAGTGATGGTGATAATGTTGTTGTTGTTGTTGACGACAATGACAATGATGAAGACATAAATACTGACAATGATGATGATGACGACGATGGAGACGATAGTGATGATGAAGACAATGGCGACAATGATGACTATGACGATGATGACAATGACAATGATGAAGACAATGATGGTGACAATGTTGATGATGACTATGATGATGATGCTGATGATAATGATGAAGACAGTGAGGGTGACAATGTTGTTGATGATGATGATGGCATTGATGATGAGGTTGACGAAGAAAATGATGGTCACACTGTTGATGATGATAATGAAGACACCGATGATGATGACAAAGACAACGATGACAAAGAAAATGAAGACCAAGACCATGATGATGCCAATGATGATGATGGTGGTGGTGGTAGTGGTAGTGGTAGTGGTGGTGGTGGTGACATAGATGATGATGACTATGACAACGACAATGATGACGAAGAAAATGATGATGATGATGATGATGGTGATGATAATGTTGATGATTACAATTATGATGATGATGATGATGACAATGATGATGACGATGATGATGCTTATGAAAATGACGATGGTGATGATGCCAACAATAATGATTAAGACAATGATCATGACAATGTTGTTGATGATGATGGTGATGATTATGATGATGATGATGATGATGATCATGTAGATGATGATATCAATTATGGTGATGATGATGATGATGATGATGGCGATGATGATGATGAAAAAAATGATGATGATGACGCCGACAATGGTGACAATGACGATGACAACAAAGACAATGACGGTGACAATGTTGCTAATGTTGAAGAAGATGATGATGACAACGATGATGCTGACGATGATGATGATAACAATGATGAGGAAAATGTTGTTGTTATTGTTGCTGACCATGAAGATAATTATGGCGACAATGATGAAATTCTATCTAAAGGAAAGGTAAAATTTTCCTTCTATCAACTCTTAGCACCAGTTAGACAAAATTGGTATTTTCTTTAGATTCTTGGATTTTTAGGACTTGAAACTGAGCTCTTTCAAAAGTATTCCCTTTTTCCAAATTCTCTAGAGTATGGATATTGACTTTGGATCTTCGTTATAACTCTGAATCTGGCTCAATTTTTTGGATTCAATTGTTCCAACAATTACAAAATACTTCTCAGTGACATTACTAATATTATCTTCATTATCTTCTCCTTGAATGTGTACCTACTCCTTTAATCTTAAACAGGTGGTATATATTCCAATTTTTTTTGAATGGTCTTATTCTATGATATGTAGAGCTAGCAAAGTGATTGAAGAGAACACATTTTTTCTCCTCTTCCTTTAATGGCTTGGTTCCTATGCTCTCTATTCATGCCAAATGATTTTTGTCCAAATAATGTAAATTCCCAATTCTTCATGTTTAAGACATTTATTTTTGTCAATGGATAGAATGGATGTGTGTGCATGTGTGAGTCAGGGATATAAAATGTAGGGATCATTCTTTATGACCCTAAAGGGAATTAAGTAACCTTGTATGCTTGGTTGATTGACAAGACAACACCAATCAATCTTAATAATTACCTCTTTTGTGATGTCTTGTGATTGCAAATGTTTTCAATCTAAAGGGAATTTTCAGTGTTTGGGGAATCGACATTACCTAAACCCAAAAATAGAGGTAGGTTTTTTCCACCTATTTACTTAGTTAGTTTCCTGAGCAGAGTCGGTTCGATAGTCTATTTAAGAGGACAATACTATAAGAATCTGTACCAAACATTCCTCTGTAATCGTACATGCTCCCATGGAAACTACATATTTTGGTTTGGACATTTGTTTGTATAATCAATCTCACTACAGAAGGAGCCTTTTTCATGGTCACATGCCCCGCTGTTACAATGAGGTCACAATCATTGTAAGCCACATGGCCTCCCATGCCCTTCCACATAACCCATAGGTACACAAAATATTTTTGAGGATCACCACTCCCTTGTCCTTTTTTTAGTCTATAGAATTATTTCAAATTCTAAGAAGCTTGTATCCAGAGGCTGAAAAAATTGCCAATTTGGCTTGTTAAAATTCTTATGGAAGAGTGGATAAAATGGGGGAAAGTGTATTTTAAACATGCCCTAACTTTATTACCTACAATTGGATTATTGATCCCATTAAAGACATGGACAAGTGGCAACCAAAGTGCAAGCATATAATAGTTAATATCACTCCAAGAACCCATTCTACACACTCAATTCCACACAAGATTGGTGTAATGAAGCATCTGATGATAGGATGGTTTTACTATTTTTTTCCCACAACATCTTGGATTTGGTATGATTCTCTCGCTTCATTGAAATTATGGAAATTTCATTAAGGTTTTTTGCTAGTGGAATTGGGAACCATCAAGGATATTCAGATCCAAGAGAAGGCCTCTGGCCTAGTTTGGAGTTATGATTCATCTATTAGGTCTTGTCATTTCTCTAAATTAGGGGGAATCGGTAAATTCTTGGTTATTTCTTGTATGCTTATTAGGTTGTGGATATTTATGCTTGGTCTATTTATTTCGGCTTCTTTGTAGTGGCATCCACATCACATTCATATGCCAAATATTCCTTTTTTTTTATGGATTTTAGGGTGGTTTGGGGCCTTTTGACTAAACCATGAGCGTTGAAATATTTAGTTAAGACCGATGACCCCAAGTGTCACTATGATCCCAATTGTCACTATTTCTATCACTGTCATGACTTGTTACACTTCATATATTTTTGAAATAGATGATCAAAGTCAACACTTATAGGAACTGCTGCAACTTCTTTAACTTGGTAACAAATATTTTGATGCACTGACTTTGCAAGAATGTGGAATGAATAAGAGAATATTGGTGTTATATGAAAAATATATCAAGTGGACAAATTACTTAAATACATATTAACCTTGAAATTAAACGAAGTCCTCAATAGTAGACTATGATTCCTAGAGAAAATTGTTTATAATACATATCCCATATATTTTATTTTATCAAGTCATGCGCAATAGAATATTTCACTATTTTTAATTTCTAGGATAATTTTAGCAACAATGATATTACCTTTGAATGCATGCAGCTCCAATTTGATACAACAAATTTGACCCTTATGTGTAGGAACTAGTTGAGGCTTTCCTTCTACCTTATCTAACAGACGGTGACCATGTTGTAGTGTTTAAAGTGTGAATTTGATCTCATGCACTAAAATTTGGTGTCATTATGATATCACGTGTTGGAAAAGAGCACACCAAACATAAATAATTCACTGACAATATGACAATAAAAGACCATAAAAAAACAACAATTTAACATTTGGTGAATGCCGATGAAGGTAGTTGGGATTGTAGCAAGGATTTCTCCCTGCTACAGGGGCAAGAATGGCTCCCTTTTGTCTATAGGATAGAAGGGTAGGTTCCTGCTAATGGTAAATGCAGAAAAACGAAACCGAAATGTAAACTAGGAGAAGAAAATAAAACAGAGTGTAAATAACAGTAAACTAAACTAAGGCTAAGCTAATGACAGAAAGAAATAGAAGCAATGTTGATGAATCCCTCTGCAAACACGGGTTAGGGTTCCGCCTTCAAAACCTGCAAAATAAACCTAAGCTACAATGGAAAAACATGCAAACAATGTTAAGCAAAACCTGCAAATAAAAACAATGGTTAGAAATCAAAGCAAACTAAATAACTAAGAAGCAAAACATGAAAGCACAAGTATACC
>LPNX010948460.1:2500-15543 GCA_001517045.1 Pseudotsuga menziesii
AATAAAAAGTGCCTGTTAGGAAAAATGAAATTTAACATAGCTATGCAAATTTTCGATACATAAAAGTTATATATTCGGAAAGGTGATTCAATTTCCTACATTTCATGTTTTTTACTCAATGCAAGATATTTTGCATAAGTATCTCAAAAAATCCAAGTAAGTTGAGGGATGCCTGATTTTTCAGGTTTCTATTGCATCTAACGTGCACAAAAAGGTCCCTCATCTTCTTGCACAGGCCCATAAAGGGAGAAAGGATGAACATTTTTTGATGGTTGTTTCTTGTTGATCCTAATTTTCTCTTTCGACCCACTCTTCTACAACAATCAGATACCTATAAAGACATCAAATACCCTTCTCACAAGATTTTGTCTTTAATTGAAATACTCAAACAATATAAGAACATATATGCAATGATAACTTAGCTTTAGCACTATTCTTGCAGATCATAAACAACTTCGAACAAATCTATGATTCAACATATGATATTTACATGGGGGAGGGAAAGATAGAAAATTTCCATTACTGAAATAAAGTAATACAATCATTGTCGTTTGGCACCTGTTGAATCCAGCAAATGAGTTCCTCTTCTCTTGAAACACCTATAATCCCACATCCAATACTCCAAATGTGCATATAATGGAAGTCATATAGGGATGATGACTCCAACACTTAAATAAATGATACTTAGGGTCATGGGTCACTAAGGGAATGAAGGGATCAATATGTTTAACAAAGTGACCAGATTCCTCCAGCATAACAATGGGAAAGTTGTGATGGTTTCCGATAAGTTTTAGAGGTTGCAAATGAGACCAACTACCCATAAGCATACTTAACTTTCACATTTTAGATTGTTTTTAGATTTTTTTGGCCATTTTTATAGGCCCATGTGCCATGCAAAAGGGAAACATGCATGTCTCCCATATGGCAGGAACAAAAGTGTGTGGGGTCTCCTTTTAGATTGCGCAACATATTGATTTCAGGGTGATTTCAGGGTAAATGGGATGGATTCTTCTCAAAGGTGTTCAGACCATCAAGTCAAATTAGGGGTTCTTCCATGATTGAAGGTTCATGTTTGTTACCAATCATGGACAATTAGGTGTCATCTAATAATGTTGTCCTCACAAAATTAGGAAGTGCCAATTTGAACCGAGAATGAAACTCGCAACTTAAAAAAAATTATATCCACACATAAAAGATACACATGAATCCCAAGGAAATACCAATTTGAGTTGAGAATGAAACTTGCAACTTAAAAATATATATATATATATATATATCCACACATAAAATATACCCATGAATCCCAATCGCAGTCTTGATATCCATGAGTTCATGGAACTTGCGAATGTAAATCGACATGGAAGGCACTCGAGGAGAGCTCAAACCTAAAAAAAAAGGGAGCTCTCGTAACTTCTCTAGGAGTGCTCATTCGTCGCAACTTTTCCTATCTCCACAAAAGTATCTTGCAACACCTATCTCAACACAATATGTTGGAAGACAAGTGTGACTGACAGAAGGTCTAGGAGGCGCCACCAGGTCGCATGTCTTCACAAAGCTCTTCACTCAGTGATACCTGGTGAAGGGCACGAAGGAAGAGTCAATGGACTCAAGCATGAATGGTAGAACGAAGAGGCGACATAACATGGTAGGAATTGAAATCACGATGTGGAGAAACAGGTTATGTTGGGAGGGAACACACACCACGCAGAGGGAGACTAGGGTTTCTAGTGAGATAGATATGCGTAGATAAGGAAAGCTGCTAGTGCACGGACAGTAGATCAATAGTAGATATAACGACCAACAGAAAAGTTGGCAGAAGAGAGACAGTACGAGGGTCTAACGTCTGGCACGTCTAGAGAAATTTAAGCCCAAAAAAATGCGACAGAGTTGGCAGAGAATCTGGGAGAGCAATAAGCACCCGGCTGCAGAGCAGTGAATGATGTGGTTGCGGGTACATTAACCGTTGGATGAAGAGAGCTGGATTAAATCCAGCATTTATTGCTCTCTGAGAATCTGCTAGAGAACAGAATGGAGTTATGGCAGAGTCACACTGATATCACTGTGGTATAATTCAAGTGATGGATGGATGATTTGGGACTTTTAAACCTCTCTTTTAGGTTGTATTTTATCAGTTTTTGGTAATGAATTTAAATGGAATTTTTAAAAAGTCTCAAAAATACTGCTAGATCTTACAGAGTGTGGATTTTGGGGGTTTTCTTGATTTCATTTCTGAGCTTAAAATCGTCCAACAAACAACAAAATCTGTAATTCACCACATTCCAACAAAAAATTAACCTGAAAGTTAAAAAGTCCCCACTAAATAGTCCCCTCGTTAGACAGCTCCATTTTATTTATGCCTAGTATGTTATTTATAGAATTGGCAAGATGACTTTGATCTTTAGTATGCTGAGATATGTGTCCCATAATATTTGTAAAAAAAAATATTTATAAAAACCCTAACCCTATTGATTAGGTTGTTAAAAAACATCTCAAACCTGACTTTTAATATTTGATTAGGTTGTTAAGAAACACACGTGACTTAATATTTAAAGGACATTACAATTCAATATAAGTCCATAAAAAATTCACATAAGAATCGAGGAACATAAGAAATGAGATAAATCAACAAAGTTGAAATCACAACAATTTTATAAGTCCATCACGAAATCACATAACAATTGAGGAACATAAGAAATTAGATAAATCAACAAAGCTGAAATCACAATTTTATTTTTTTGTTATTGCTATTATTATTAGAATTTTTTATATTATTTTTTGTTATTGTTGTCATTAGTAGTATGTTTTTATATTAAGATAGATATTTTTATGTTTTTTTAATAATAATAATTTACAATTTTTTCATAGAAATAGAAGTTTTTATTTGAGATTTGGGGTGGACTACTATTTAAGTTTTTTCATTTACCCAAGAGACAAGTGTACTGTGGAGATTGATTTTATAGTAATAGTTCAAAATTTGAAATAAACCATTTTATATATATATATATATATATATAAAACTAGTTAACTGGTAGGTAGCTGATAAATGGATAAGTGGTAGCTACCTATGGATAAGTCATAAATCATGAACTCATAGATAATGAATCGATAACCAAAAGTTTATGGCAGATAACTAGAAGAATATGAAGAATAAAAGAAAATTCTGAACTGTCTTTTATTTCATAACTATTTTTTAACCATTTTTTATCCTATTCAAATCATATATACTAGTTTTAATACAAACATACTATTAAAAATAACTACTACTTATATTAACCTCCTCTTTTTCAATAATATAGTTATATTATTGTATACCAAAACTCAAATAAAACACAATGAATCTATTGAGATTTTGAATTGTTTTTAGTTTAAAAATAATAGAATACAATAGCTACAGGTGATAATCTTGAAAAGGATTTTGATGTGAAGAGCATGATAAGCTGAAAAGAATTTTGATGTGCAAGAGTGTTCTGATAAGTTCAATAAAGAATATGCTATGTCTTCCTCCAACGACGAATAGGGTAGCTTATGACAAACCGAAAGACCAATCCTGGGATTACTAGATAAGTAAAGAGTGGAGAATGAAAAACAAAAAACCAAAAGCAAAAATGGTGGCAAACCATAATGACTGACGTCTTCCACTGCGAAAGAAGTTCCTTTATGATAGATTCTGCATTCCACTAAGGCTCCATCTGCAGTCCATTACCTGCCCATCATCTTTATGGAATCTATGATTTACGATCAAATCCATCAAGAATCAGAATCTTTCTCTTTGTTGCCGGCCATTAATTTTTATAAAAATTGAGACTATAAATTATTTTAACCGGTTGAGCCTTTCAATGAAAGGGTCTCGTTACATAGACCAGCGGATACTTGCATGCAATAAACCAAAACACCCGTACAATTTTAAAAAGAAAACGATCTAGCTACGTAATAGCATGTGAATATCCATGGAGGCTATTATTTTAAGAAAGTAATAGCATGTGAATATCCTTGGAGACTATTATTTTAAGAAGGGTTTAATTTTTTTTTATACCCCAAAGTATTGGGTTTTGAATTTATTTTTTCGTGTTAAGGCTTTGCTAGAATTAAACATAGATTAGATTTTTTAAGTTATATACTTTTCTTAAATTTAAATATAGGTTTGTTGAATTACATACTTCACAACTAACTATCTTCATTAAAACTGGATTCATTTTAACTCGAATAAAAAACTAATATAATCACACCATATTCAGATATATGCTAATCAAATCTATCAAAAATCAAAGAGGTTCAAATAACAGTGACAGATTTAGTGAATGGAAATGATCAGAAAAAAAAGACCAGATTTATTTTCCATATGCTTGGATCGTCTACCAATCTTATCCAATACAGTTTGGAATATATGGAGAGAAAAAAACGTTTACACTAAATGAATTAAAAAAAACCTAAATGTAAATTTCTATTGTTACTTGAGAATTTTGGAATTAAGATAAAGATATTGTCTACCTTAAAAATTTGACAGTTTTTTTATATTCTTAAAAGTCAAAAGTAACAATTACATAACTATGATAAGGAGTATCATATACTTCTGTTATATACAAAGGAGGGCGTTCAAGGCTAGAAAGTGACCTACAGTCTATCATCAATGGATGTTCAAAAAACAAAGTCTCAATCCATCATCAAAAAACATTCAACACAGTAAATAGAAGCACATTAACCTTGAAGGCTTATCCAAAAAAAAGCACTTAAGAGATTAATAGAAGATCCCAACGAAGGCATAAAAATGTCATAAATAAAAAAAAGCTCATCAAAACATAGTTAAAGGCTAAAAAATAATCAAATCTTTAAAGATGAGGTGTTATTTCAAGGCTATTACGTTGTCAAAGTTAATCCAAGTATACAAATCATATAGTTCCTTACAAACAAGAGCTAGTTTGAAGCTTTCAAGCCTGGTAAAATCTGTTTCAAATCTGGTAAAATCTGTCCAGTATCTAATAACAATTTTGGAAGAAATCTAAATAGGCTGCATCTCCTACCAGACTAGCTCGAGCATGTAGAACCCTAGAGCATGAGATTAATAGAAGATCCCAACTAAGGCATAAAAATGTCATAAATATAAAAAAGCTCATCAAAACATAGTTAAAGGCTAAAAAATAATCAAATCTTTAAAGATGAGGTGTTATTTCAAGGCTATTACGTTGTCAAAGTTAATCCAAGTATACAAATCATATAGTTCCTTACAAACAAGAGCTAGTTTGAAGCTTTCAAGCCTGGTAAAATCTGTTTCAAGTCTGGTAAAATCTGTCCAGTATCAAATAACAATTTTGGAAGAAATCTAAATAGGCTGCATCTCCTACCAGACTAGCTCGAGCATGTAGAACCCTAACAATCGGACTCAGTTTAATATTAATTTAACTATCAAAACTTTTTTTAAATCTTTCTACAAAGATAAACTTTATTTAACAGTTTAAGCCCCAATGAGAAGAGAGTTTCAAGATTTCAGTCTAGCAGTTTAAGGGCGTTTTTAATAGTTTAAGGGCATACCCCAATGAGAAGAGAGTTTCAAGATTTCAGTCTAGCAGTTTAAGGGCATTCTCTGAACTAAATGACTGTTTCAATCTAGATAGTGTTTGTAATAAAACAGTATTATAATGCCATTCTTTGAAACTATAACAACAAAGTATATGTTTTTAAGTAGCATCTAACGGCCTAAACAACAATGTGTTTTTGCTTGCCTGTAAGGATACGTTAGACTTCCAAAACATTTCTTTGTCTCACATTTTCAGAGAACAGAACTGTTGGGCTGATTAGTTGTTTAAGAAGGCTTTTTGTGTTTTTGAAGGTTTCATTTTTTTTGAGTTTTGGTTAGCAGGTTCTCTTGTCTTGGAGGGCAGTTTCCAGACAATCTTAGTTTAGGACTTTGGTTTGGGTCTATCTTCTTGGGACTTTCTTGGTGTCTTTTTTGATGTATCATTTTGGCCATGCTCTTGGTCTATTTTGGGGGGGCTAGTATGTACTTTTCTTGCCCTGACCAACTCTTTTGTCCATTGGGACTCAACCGTGTGGTTGGTTGAGTAATGGCTACAGTTCTCTTTAGCATTGGTCTTTCTTTTTTATCACTCCAGTAGAATGTAATTTTTCTGTTGAATTACATTTCATATACATCAATAAAGTATAATATTTTTTTGGAAAAAAAAATATGTTAGACTATAGCAGGATGGCTATTAAACTCGACAGCGAGCTCCTATCCTCAGCCCCACAAACAACAATGTGCTAGCTCCTATCCTCAGCCCCACAAACAACAATGTGCTATACAGAAATGAAAATCCAGATTCTTTATATACTTGTGTAAAGAACATCTTGCAGATTCTGATACTTTTGTAATGATCCTCTTGCAGGTTCTGGTTCTGGTTTGTTTTGATATATACAACTGTAAAACGGAGTCGATGTCCAGTACGCGACAACAAAACCACAAACACAGGTGAGGACCACACTCGCATGTCAGTAGCTCATAAATTCATTGTGAGAAATACAAAGAAGTCTCCTGTCAAGGGAGTAACTGTACAAAGATAAATTCCAAAACGTCTAATATTTGCAAAAGACAACTATATACGTATATCAGTAACTTACCTTCAGGGGTTTTTCTATAACTGATCAATAGCATTTAATGCGCCGTAGAATCATGCCTTAACATTTTTGTCTACCTATTAGTTTCCTATTCCTAGATATGATCGTCATATACTGATCTGATCGGTTTATTGTATGGACTTTTTTGGGAAGACATGGCTTTTTACCTCCATTGTACTGCCACCGATTTTTTTAGCATGCTGACTGATCTGATCGGTTTATTAGAGGGACTTTTTTTTGGGTAAGACATGGCTTTTTACCTTTCCATTGTATTGTAATCCATTTTTTTAGCATGCTGTAGAGTATTTAATGGGGTAGCAGGTTTGATGATAGTTGGATCTTGAGCTGCTGCAGATTCAAGGGTCATCAAGCATGCTGCACCCACATTAAATGCTCTGCAACATGCTAAATATTGCTTGCTGATTTAGAGCTCAAGTATGAGGAACTGTTCCATTTATTCCGATTGGAAATCATGTTGGAATTTCATTTCATCTCTACCCTTCCAAGAATCAGTGTTGGAATTTCATTTAAAATATATGTTTTTATGAAGGACATTAATTTTCAATTAAAAGATAACAATAGAGTCAATTACCCATGTTTTCATTGATCATATACTCTGAAATCCAGGGTGAAACAAAACAACCTACTAAGAGTGACACACATAACTTAATAGTAACATGTGCTGGCATTGTGTATATGAAGTTTGTTTAGTGATAAACTTAGGAAACAAACAAAAGGTGGAGCCTAAAATCATTTCCATAAGTTAATGTTAGGCCACATATAATGCAACATACCAAAATTTTCAAGGTTAACATGTTGCATTAATGACGTAATTGAAATTGTGACATTTTATTCCAAAGGACTAGAGTTAAAAGGCCAAATAAATATAATATGCCCTTTGTAAAGACTATTCATTAAAAAAACCCATTGCAATCCAGATTGTACTATGATGTTCTCTCCTTCCTTCCTTCGTGAGAAGGGAGTTTAATAAGGTTGTTTTTTCTAGGTATAGACTGTTTTGGATTCTCCTCAACTATTATTGCACATAAACTTGCACATACCAAGCTGCAACAAATCTTATAGGGAAGTGGAGTTTTCTATGTATTATCTATGATACACTTTGCTGAGAATTTGATCAAACAAACTTATTTTGTTTTGTTTCATTCATAAGTGAAAGCATTTAGTTTTTTAATATAGTTAATTTATTTTATTTTAATTTTATAAAAATAGAATAATATGAACTTATATAATTTGACATAGTAATTTGAATATATAAAAATTGTTTTGGTGAGAACATTTTTTTGGACACAATTTTTACTAATATAGAGTTAATGTTGTGATACATTTCTCCAGTCAAACTAACAACCTTGCCGTTCAATTTAATTCTCAACGTGTTTTTGCTGAAGAGGGTCAAAATGTGTACCAACCATGCTTTCGTCTTTGGGTCATTCACTTTCCCTTTGTTGTAAATAGATAAGAAGAAACCAATTTCCACTTTAAACTTGCTTAGAGATTATTTTCCCACCAGTAAAAGTGATTGTTTCCGACTAAAAAAAATTGAAAATAACATCTTATCAAAATTAATAGCTCCAAGTTTGGGGAAGCCAAAGGAGAGAACTTTCATACTATTTACAGATATAAGCATCTAAATTCAGCATGTGCTTCTAACTTCTACAACTAATAACCCAAAAAAAACATGTTTAAAATTCCATAGATAATACTTAATAAATTCAATAAATAATAAATTGTTGATGCTTAATAAATTCAATAGCTATTCAATATCTCATAAATTAAGACTATAAATTATTTTAACGAGTCGAGCATTTCAATGCAAGGGTGTCGTTACATAGACCAACGGATACTTGCATGCAATAAAACCAAAACTTCCGTACAAATATAAAAAGAAAACGATCTAGCTACATAATAGCATGTGAGATGTCGATGGAGACTGTTATTTTAAGAAGCATCCATTTTAACTCGGAGAGTTAAAAACTAGTACATTCACATACAATATACCTGTAAAGATCTGGTTCTAATAACATTGACAGATTTAGAGAATGAAAATGATCAGAAAATAACGACCAGATTTATTTTCCATATGCTTGGATCGTCTTCCGATCTTATCTATTGTTACTTGAAAATTTGATTTTCCATATGCTTGGATCGTCTTCCGATCTTATCTATTGTTACTTGAAAATTTGAGGATTAAGATAGAGATATTGTCCACCTTAAAAATCAGCTTTAGAGTTATTCCAAGGTTATTAGGTTGCCAAAGTTATTCCAAGTCTACAAATCTTATAGAGATAATCCAAGGCTATTAGGTTGTCAAAGTTATTCCAAGTCTACAAATCTTATAGTTCTTTACAAACAAGAGCTAATTTGAAGCTTTCAAGTGTAGTAAAATCTGGCACATCTAAAAACACTGTTAGAAGATATCTAAAAAGGATGTATTTCTTACCAGACTAGTTTGAGCATGAAGAACCTTTACAATTTGACTCAGTTTAAAATATTTTTTTGTGATTAAAGGAATCTGCAACTGAGGATTGGGCTCGTACTAACGTGACAAGGGTCCAGGGATTCCCCTACCATTATACCCCTAGGTGTTCCACAACAGCGGAAAGCATGGGACATGGGTAAAGTGACAGGGGTCCACTAATTCCCCCTACTACTATACCCTAGGTGTTCCACAACAGCCAGCAAGCATGGGACACTGCTAAGCCCTAGTTTAATATTAATTTAACTATCATTTTTTTTTTCAAGAAAGATAAACTCTTATTTAACAGTTTAAAGGCATACCCCAATGAAAAGAGAGTTTTAAGATTTAAGTTCATTCTCTGAACTAAATAAATGAGTGTTTCAATCTAGATAGTGTTTGTAATAAAACAGTATTATGATGTTATTCTTTGAAACAATAACCAGGGTTGGAATTTCATTTCATCTCTACTTTTCCAACTAAATTTTTTTAAGTTTTGAGTTTTTATCTTCCTAGTCACATAATGTTTCATTAAAAGAATTACCCTTCATGGTTGAAGGTAAAATTCTTTCATCAATAAATTTTTATCAAAGGATTTAAGCAATGAAGAAATTAGTTTTTATTATATATACTTAACAAAAATCTAACAAAATTACCTACCAAAAATAACACAAACCAATAATTTTATCTCCCAGGTCACATAATGTTTCATTAAAGGAATTACCCTTCAACCATGAAGGTAAAATTCTTTTATCAATAAATTTTTATGGAAGAATTTAAGCAATGAAGAAATTAATTTTTATTATATACTTAGCGAATTTCTAACAAAATTACTTACCAAAAATAACACAAACTAATAATTGACACTCACCGATATTATGCAATATACACTCACCAGCATCCATATTACCTGCAATTAAAATTTGTCTCTAAAAACATGTTTCAAAGTTCAAGCTCTAAAAAAACTAACAAAAAAAAATGTCTTATAATAATCTCTATACCTCAAAAATAATATTTTGGAAAATTGTTTACCGGATTGGTCTTGATCTCATGACTTTCTCCCAAAATATTTAACCCAAAAAATGAGCCCTGACAACTGAAATTCCAACACTTACTATAACAACAAAGTCATATGCTTTTAAGTAGCATCTAAAGGCCTAAACAACAATGTGTTTGTTTGCCTTCAAGGATGTGTTAGACTTGACAGGGATTGAAACCTAACCTAGACTTCTACAGGACAGCTATTAATCTCCACATCTAGCTCCTATCCTCAGCCCCACAAACAACAATGTGCTATACAGAAATGAAAATCCAGATTCTTTATATACTTTTGTAATGAACATCTTGCAGATTCTGGTACTTTTGAAATGATCCTCTTGCAGGTTCAGGTTCTGGTTCTGGTTCTGTTTTGATATATACAACTGTAAAACGGAGTAGATATCCAGTACGCGACAACAAAACCACAAACACGGGCGAGGACCACACTCGACATGCCAGTAGCTCATAAATTCATTGTGAGAAATACAAAGAAGGCAAAAAATATTTTACATGCAGCAGAGTAATAAATGCTGCGGCGGCTGCACTGTGGATGGTTGGATCTCAAACAGGTTGAGATCCAACGACCCACAGTGCAGCCCCCGCAGCATTTATTACTCTGCTGCATGTTGAATATTGTTCTCCTACAAAGAAGTCTCCTGCCAAGAGAGTAACTGTACAAAGATAAATTCCAAAACGTCTAGATATTTGCAAAAGACAACTATATACGTTTTTTCTATAACCAGTACACTGATATTAACGTTTCTCAAAAGATAGGCTGGTGTCATGTCCTTTAATCAGCCAAAGTACTGTATACTACTTTTTCGATGGACACTAAGGAGCATTTAATGAGCCGTAGAATCATGCCTTTAACATTTTTGTCTACCTATGAGTTTCCTATTCCTATATGATGGTCGTATACTGATTTGATCTGTTTATTGTAGGAACATTTTTGGTAAGACATGGGCTTTTGGCACAGCTATCCATTGAGCTGTAGAGCATTTAATGTGGCTGTAGCAGGCTTGATGACCTTTGGATCTTGAGCTTCTCAAGATCCAAAGGTCATCAAGCTCAAGATCCAAAGGTCATCAAGCCTGCTACAGCCACATTAAATGCTCTACAGCTCAATGGATAGCATGACTTTTTACCTCGATTGTACTGCCACGGATTTAAAGCTCAAGTATGAAGAACTGTTCCACTGATTCGGATTAAGAATCAATGTTGGAATTTCATTTCATCTCTGCCCTTCGAACTAATTTTCTTTGACTTTTGAACTTTTTATCTTGTTTATTTGAAATTTTATGTTGCCCAAAAGAATAACACTTCAACCATGAATTTTATTAAAAACAGAAGAAGGTGCAATAATAAGTGGGTGAAATGAAATAGGATTTCACATTTGTAACAAAATGGAAGGTGCAATAATATGTCAAATAGGTGAAATAAGATAGGATTCTACACTGGTAACAAAATTGGTATGTTGACATGTTGATCGTATATGCTTTGCTGAATCAACCAACTATATAACATGGATTTTACATGGCACGTCAACATGTTGCAATCACATAGTAGCATAGTCACTGGGTATGCAAATTTTAGACACACTTAGATGTAGTAAACTTAGAAGACCTCAAATTTTATCAACATTGACTTGAGTAACACACTTTTTTTCTTGGAGAACTAATACCGCCTAAACTCCTATTTAGATAAGGGTCATCTAGATGTCACTAAAGCCATCAAAGGAAGTCTCCCACAGAGTGCCATTTTTTATGGGAAGCATGCAAATAATGTGAGAGAAGTCCCCCACATCCTCTAGATAAGGGGCATCCAGATGTCACTAAAACCATCAAGGGAAGTCTCCCACGAAGTGCCATTTTTTGTGGGAAGCATGCACGTAATGTGAGAGAAGTCCCACAAAGTAATGTGAGAGAAGTCCCACAGAGTGCCATTTTTTGTGGCAAGCATGCACTTAATGTGAGAGAAGTCCCCTACATCCTCTGGGACATCCTCTTTTATTGGACAAGAAAAAATGAGGATGTGTCCCTAAGATTGGGATGGGTTCTCATGCAACATTGGTTAAAAAAGAAGTTACTAGAAGAGAAGATAATGCACATGAGAATTCATTTTTATTTTGATTGAACTTTTTACAAGATCTAATGGTTAATTTAGTTCTTTTCAAGATGTGAAGAGGTTACATGGAAAACATACAATCCAATAAATAACACAATTTGTTACATTGCTAGTGAGAGACAATTTTGATGCATCATTTCACAAAGGTAAAGACTAAAAACAAATAAAATGCCTTTGTGAGGATGATGCAACATGTTACATAACATTAAAGGTTTGGACAAAACAGAAGTTACTAGAAGAGAAGATATTGCACATGCATTAGAGGAATTTTGGGGTCTAAAATGGGCCTCCTAAGGAAAATAATAAAATAATAGTTAAAATAATAAAATAATGGTTAAAATAATAAAATAATATTAATTAATTTTGGAGGAAGAAAGAAAAAAACTAATTTTTGTGTTCGTATTTTCGACATATCTCATTGTGTTTTTACTCAAATTTCGATCGGGAGAGCTCGTTGGATGCGGAATTTGATTCCGCATCCAACGAGTACCCACACTGCATACTTTTGACGGACCCCGCTACCCCAAAAACAAGAAATACCTGAAAAAACGTGATGATGATGTACAAAAAAAGTAGTTTTTTTTAATGACAAATATGTAAATTCAACCATTATGGTTGACTTATTTTATTGAAATTCTATTGGTTCTTGAATTCCAACTCACAAAAACTTATTTTGGCACGTTTTCTTATAAGGCCCNTAGGGAGAGCTCGTTGGATGCGGAATTTGATTCCGCATCCAACGAGTACCCACACTGCATACTTTTGACGGACCCCGCTACCCCAAAAACAAGAAATACCT
>LPNX010948460.1:18012-41008 GCA_001517045.1 Pseudotsuga menziesii
TGGAGAAGCTACTTTGCACTCGAAAAAATGCTTACACAAAAAGTGGTTGAACAACACAATAATGCACAAAAAAGCAATACAACCATCGAATAAACTGAGGGAGAAGAATAATTTCTGAACTGTAGAGCGAAATATAAGTTTTTATTTATCTTTATCAATGATTCTAATTAAAAACAATTAAAAAAGTATAATGAAACTTCCTGCATTAACATCAAGAACTACAAAAACTTTTATGAAAGTGAATGTAAAAATAATACAATTAATAAATTTTTCAACAATTCCATTGTCACATTATTATCTATTTTGAAAAATTAAATTGTTTTTAAAAAACTAAAACTATATCAGTTTTATCCCACGCATCCTTTTACAATGTCTAAAATTGGAGATTATGGTTCTTAATACACCTGAAAAACATAGTTGTTAATACCACTAAATGGAATAATGCTTGGCCAAAGCCATAGGGAGTCGTCCCATTCAGACCGGTAGATTTGGCGAAAACGATACCTTACCTCTTCCATTATTATTGTCATTGTTGTATCGTTTTCACTTACAACATAAACAACCCACACATGGAATTGTTCTGTCTGAGTATATGTGGTTCGGTTGGTACTATATCATCTATCAACTAAAAAAGATTCAGGATTTAGAAAACTTTGAAAATATCGCGGAAAGATGTGGCAGAGAATGAACACCAGAAACAGACAAATACGATAGCTCATTGAGTATTAGAATAGGACAATTACTTATATTTCAAGCAAACAATTTTTTTATATTTAATGCTTTTTAATTCAATGTTATAATGTGATACTTTATTTTCATATTAATTTTTTTTTATATTTAATGCTTTTTAATTATGTGTATTGGATGTATGATTTTTAACTAATACCCAGTATAGTCATAGCTTTTTATAAAATATAAATTCAGAAAGATTATGGTGACTTCATTTCTTTTATGAGATACCAACAAAATTTAAAAATTAAACTTTGACAAGTGATTATGGAATTGAATGTAGTATGAGATATTTAAGTATTAAACTTTTATAAGGATTTTAAAGGATGTTATTAGGAATTTGATTATATATATATATGAGATAGAAGTAATGAATTTAATAATGAAATAGAATGTGGTAAGAGGTATTTAGGTGTTTAAATTTTGATAAAAATGTGATTAGGAAATGCATTATGAAGTATTTGAGAAATAAATTTAGTAATTGAATGTGATATAAGGTATTCATTAAATAGAAATGAAATATAGTAGGATGTATTTAAGGGTTTGCTATCTATGTAAGTCTATGAAGGTTGATGATCACTTTATTTTAGAGTGACTTACTTACACGAACCTTAGATCCCACTTTCATAGTATTTGTTACAATACAAACCTTTTTAACTTCTTAACTTGCCAAAACTATAATGAGCTTAGAAAACTTATTGGAAAACTTTTTAAGCACAGGAACAAGATTTTAAAGTAAACCAAGTATTATCCTTCTTAAGGTCATATAGACCAATGTTGGTCTCATTGAATGTTAATCATCATCAACATCAAAAATATATTTTTTGAAATAAATTAATATTGTATAGTATGAAGTATTAAGAATTAAAATTTTAAAATAAAGTAAATATAATAAGAATTATGGTATAACTAACTTACTTCTTATAATATAAGTTAAATTAAGGTATAACTAACTTGCTTCTTATAATATAACGTGGATTAATAGCTACACTGAAATTATAGGATTTTGTGCTATAACGTGGATTAATAACTACACTGAAATGATAGGATTTTGTGCTTGGTTTAAACAAAACATTTGAAAGTGTTCATGTAAAGCCAAAAAGGTTTATAATCGATTATTTAAGTGTTGCACTTAAAAAAAACTATTTAGCTGTGTTGCAGTGAAAATATTTCTTAAACTTAGCAATCATTTAATGGTAATCAGCACTGTCGTATGATTGAGCTAAAAGCTTATTTTTAAACTTAGAGAGAATGCTTTTTTTTGGATGTGGAAACATAGGAAATGAGTGAACAAAGCGTAAAGGTAAATATGAGAATGGACAAGGCATCCCAGTTGGTGGTAGTGCGGAAAGTGCAATGCATTGGGCAGAAGAATTGTGGAGGTCGTTCACCGTCTACACTAGATCATGTGCACGTCAAGGATCCTCATAAAAAGGGCAAGGAGCATAAGGTTTGTGCTCTTCTGTTCTCTGTGTATAGTTTAGAATCTTGAGCCACTTCTGTTCTCTGTGTATAGTTTATAGTTTAGAATCTTGAGCCACTTCTGTTGTCTGTGTTAGAATCTTGAGCCACTTCTATTCTCTGTGTATAGTTTAGAATCTTGAGCCAGTACCTAAATTTTAGTGATTTGATGTACTTTTGTAATGCGTCTGCATTTTCTCTTTTATCTTTTTAACTTTCGTGAACAGGGGTGCATCAATAAGGTCGACAAGAGTAAAATATTCGTGAGATTCGAAAGACGATTTTATGTGAATTCCAACATCGAGTATGAGGCGAAGTTTTCGTACAACAGAAGCAACATAATACGGGGACATCATGAAATTGCAAAAATATAGGGCTTGAGCAACAGCTTTTTATTTCCAATCGAATCCCCTTCCCCTGTGCAGGCTGATTCACGGGATATAGCTCTTAATACTTTGTTCAATGCGTTGCTTAATTCAAATCAGTTAAGTGCAGTTATTGGCATACTCAAATGCATTGGTTCTCCACCATACCTAGTCTATGGAAAAACTCGTACAGGTACCACTGCAACTATTACCGAAGCAATACAGCAAATCCATAAGAACAATCCAAATGCCAGGATCCTCGCTTGCACGCCTTTCAATCGTACATCTGACTCCCTGCTCAAAAGATTCATCGGACCTCCACTCCAAGATATGGAGATCTTCAAGTTGAATGCCAAGTTTCATGAATTATACGATGAAGTGCCACCAGAGATTTATCCCTACTGTTGCTACAATGAAGAGGACGAAACATACTATTGTCCTCCTCTACAAGAGCTGAGGGGATACAAGTTAATTGTATCGACATACATGATTACTGTGAGGCTTCATGCCTGTGGACTGCAAGCCGGGCATTTTACACACATGTTCTTAGATACAGCCGGACAAGGTTCCGAACCAGAGACAATGGTGTCTGTTTCAAATTTTGCTACTCATCAGACTGTGGTCGTAGTTTCAGGTAATCTTGAGGAATTGGCACATCAAATCAGTTGTCCAATGGCAAGGAAGTTTGGGTTAAGCAAATCTTATTTGAAACGCTTCACTGAACTTCCGTTCTATTCGTTGGAGTGTCGTGAAGGAAAATAGCCATTCGCGACGAAGCTGGAAAAACAGGGTCCACTGATTTTGGATTTTATGTTGATGACGTCATGTTGCCACATGTCAACCCAAATCCAGATACCAAATCCCAAGGCTGACATCACCTCCTATCCACCAATCAGCTCTTTACAAAAATTACTTTTTAACAAAATTAAAAAAAATATTTTACAAACCCCTAAGTCTCACTTTGCAAAACAGGTTTTGATTCTTTAAAACTGCCTCAAAAAACACCAGCTAATAGCAAAGTCAACCAAAGTCAAAAGGTGATCGATTACAATATACCTGCTGAGGCAGGGATAATAAGATAAAATATTAAAAAAACTTCCAATACAATGCCAATCATAAATGTCAACATAGTAATCAAGATACATAGTCAATCAAACTAACAACCTCAAATACAATACCAGCCATAAATCTCAACATAGTAATCAAGATCCATAATCAATCAAACCGACAAAAGAAAAATAGGAAATCTTCAAAAGCATTTTGAAAAAAATACAAAAATANTACAATCCCAGCCATAAATCTCAACATAGTAATCAAGATCCATAATCAATCAAACCGACAAAAGAAAAATAGGAAATCTTCAAAAGCATTTTGAAAAAAATACAAAAATAACTCTAAAATATGGTAAATACCTTTCGGTTTTAATTGGATGAACTCTTGCACAAAAAAATTCCACCAATGTACTTCCTTTATATGTGATTTAAATAGCATTGTTTGTTTACCAAAACTGAAAACGCATTTCCGGCAATCTAATTCCTTCGCATATAATTTAAATAGTGTTGTTTGTTTCCCAAAAATGAAAGATAATTTTCCAAAAACACGTCAGTTTTTCATGATCTACATGCATGCATAGTTGGGAATGATGAATCATTGTAACATACTCTCTCATAGAGCGATGACAATGGAGGTCATTGAAGGGTGGCTACTATTTTATGCATTTTAATTTCAAACTGTTTGCAAATTTCCAAAGTAGATTTTGTTTTCGGGGATCATTATTTTTTTTCATATTTGAATGAGGTTTTTCTTTTAATACAGGATAAACTCAAGACTAATTTTAAGGGGTTTTTTTTCCAAAACACTAATTTTTTTTTAATTTTCCAAAAACAACTTATTGGCATATCATTGGTCATTCATTTCTCATTCAATAATAAATAAATAAATAAAAACCATTAATATAATCCCTCTCTTCATTTTGTTCTTTGCTTTGTGTTTAGTGCGAAATCCATAATAGCCACCAAACCCCATGATGTCTAAATACATAGAATTTAGGAACCCTTGCAAGATGCAAATAAACTTGGCCCAACTACATACAACTCCAACTTAAGCCTCCTCCAGATGACCGTTGTTCCTGATTCCATCCTCCAACCTTCACGTGACAAGTAAGTTGCGTTAGTATTGAATTCAGGTACCCAACTAGTAACTTTAATCGTGTTTATTTATGACAGTTAAATGAATGAGATGGACGTGGATTTGACGGGTTAAAATTATGCATGTCTGTAAATTTTGATAGGTAAATTCAAAGAAAACCTTTCAAATATATAGTGAGGCAAAGGTCTTTCCATTTTACCTATTTCCATGACTAAATAAAGAAGATAAAGCTGAGGCTTTGCTTTTGCATCCAGTGCTGCTGTACTTAAGTTGTTTAGCACATCAAATTGACTCAGCAAGAGCTCGATTACTGGAACACCATTATCAGGCTCATTGAAACAAATACATTGCCACCTAACCCGGAAATAATGTAAACGTAAAAGACAGTTTGCAAAACAGTGTGGACAGAATGACAATTTCACACAAGATAGAATTGCATTAAACACCCTCTGTAGTGTAGGTTTGAACCCATCATCAATTCAGCACATATCTATAACTTTTCACAGGCCGAATGTAAAGAAAATTTCCTTCTTTTGACCATGTTCTCATGCTAGAGAAACCACTGAGGGAAACGATTGTATGTGCATGACATGAATCATGATAAATACAGAGTCTCCTAGTTGTAAAAGGCACTCTGCAGCTATAATTTCTATTTTTATAATTATTTATTTAGAATTTGGAACAAGATCAATAAAAATCAATATAGACAATACATTTTTCTCATCTTCTCTTGGAACAAGAAACAAATGTTTGAAATCATCATTATCTATGCAAAATTCTCCACACAAGGTGAGGAAAAATACAACAATATGTTATTGTATATAGACAATATAATTTTCTCATCCTCCCCTCAAACAAGAAACAAATGTTTGAAATCATCATTTATCTATGCAGAATTCTCCACACAAAGTGAGGAAAAATACAACAAGATGTTCTTGTATATAGACAATACACTTCTCTCATCCTCCCCTTGAACAACAAAAACATGTTTAAGAGCATCGTCATCTGTGCATAATTATCCACATAAGGTGAGGAAAAACACAAGAAGATGTTCTTGTATATTGAAGATGTTCTTGTATATTATGACTAATTTCTCAGCTCCATGAAAATAACCTACCAAGAAGCAAATTGAAATTTGGATTTTACTTCTAATAAATGACACATGATGAATCTGGGCATTTAAATGCCTTTGCCCGATGCGCTGGAAATGAAATGCCACCTGTAGTCTGGAAAGTCATCTCTGAAGAAATCATTATAAATTTCCAAGGCATTTCTTCTGCAACGAATTAATCTAGGATAAAATGACACCGCTGAAGGCAGCTCTGATTCCCTGAACCAAATATAGCATGCTCATATGTTTTTGCGCAAAATCCATTCATGGCAACTCAATGAAAAAATCAATGATTTGAAATAATGACGTAGATAACCCGTTTTAAGGATTGAATGGAGAAAAAGTGTAATACCCCCATGACACTACTTTTATTTTCATGGTTTGAAAATTATTTTCTATTATGTAATGAGTTATGAAACTCAAAAAAACTCAAATGACATTTGCACAACAAATATTTTTATTTATTTATTAATAAAGAAAATAACACTTGGAGAACTCAACTACATGAGGGGACACCAACCATGGCACCAAAGAACATGTGTAAGCAAGCTAGAGTGACTGATAGCAATCAAATCCAATCCAAAACTCAACAACCAGACAAGATCCTAAATCATAGGGATTTAGGGATCTGATTGGAGATTTGATTGGGATGGCATAAGACCTGGGCAAAGTTATTTATATGAGTGCACTGGAATAGCACGGGATGTCGTGTTGTGCATGGGAAAACGAATGCTGAGTGCATGTGTTGAGCGTTTTTCTATTTTATAAGTCCATCGTGAAAACTTGTTATGGACTCGAGGATTGAGTATCGCGAGGAAGTTACTTGATGTTTTGGTGCATGGTTGGTGATCCAGCTCGGGGGTGGAGTGGAGCAAACCATTGAGTTGCTGCCTCCTATGGTTGGAAGGAGTTGATTCTCCAAGTGTGTTTCCCCTGGATTCAAGAAAGTAGATATGATTCAGTTTCTCATATACTTCGGCTTGAATTGTGGTTGTTTGCTTACCATTGAAATGAACCGTAAATGGGCTATTGATAGATCTTAAAATTGTACTCTATGAAACTATCATCTATGTGTATTTTGTCAAAACAAGTATCTAGTAGCTACGCATTTTCTTTAAAGCTAAAGAAACTTTTTGGACATCCTTCGTCTACTTATACTCTTTCTAATATTTCTTTTGCATGATCAATTAAATATCTTGATAGCCAAAACAAACCCTTGGTTTTTGTTTCTTTGATTAATTATAAATTTCCGTGATGTATTGTTTATGGAGATGTTACAATGTGGTATCAGAGCATGGTTCAAACACTAGGACCATAACTCATTATTTGTTTAGAGGGTTTGATTCTTTTTTTTAGGCTTTATATAGTTTAATTTGAGATTTATGCTTTTTGTAAGATTTTCTAATTCTGTTAGATGTCAGTGTGATACTCTGTGTTGAAATTGGAATTGACAGATATTTTCGCATAGATTTCTAATTTATTCAGATGGAGTTTTGCACTTGCAAGGGGGGTTTTATGGCAAGCTGCATTTTCTATTGTTGCCGAGGTTAATATAATTTGTAAACCATTCCAATATGGGGATATGAGATATTTAATTTATGCAATTGTGTCTTTTACGACCCTATAAGAATGTGAATGGGAACCAATGTCCTCCAGTCTGTTCCATCCATTGAAATGGGTTACGTTTGACTGTAAAAATGGAAGCAGGAACTTTTGTTCTTTGTAAAATTGTGCTTCCTTTAATTGAATTGGGTATCTTGTTAATCTATAGGATTGCATATTACCTTCAAATTGGTTCCTTCCCAACTCTATAAGAATGTAAAGTAGAAGCGCTATGAGTGGTTTTTTGTGACTGTCAAAAAATACACCGAAACTTTTGTCAATTCATTGTCTACAGAGAAGACCTCTATCGTTTAATTTCTTTCCTGCGATTTAAGCCTGGAAAGTATCTTTGTATACCTGTTGATCCTTGTCAATCCACGGTCTGTATTTCTAGATATGGAAAAGATCGTTGTTGTATTTAATTTATGCCTGCTATCTAGATTTGTTTTGCATACGATTCCTTTGCCTGATTTGTTGATAATACATTTCAAATCTTATGTCTGCATACGCTTTCCTTGCTGCAAGGTATATGATTGACCCATGTGAAATCAAATTGACATCTCTGGTATACTATTGATCCTTAGTTGATTTAGCAAATCGAAATGGTTTGTTATGTTGAATTTTGGTCGGTAATTACATTTGCCTACGTTATAATCACATTTAAATCCAGATCTCTGCGATTTTAACCTCTATTTGCATTTTTTATGGTCATCATGGATTGGGGAAAACTCATTGTCTTCGTTTCTACTTTGTCTGCACTTTTATAATCATAGATCTAGGTTTTGTCACTTCCTGTGTTTTGGATCTAGAAAGAATGCAACATTTTTTTGCAAACCTCGGTCAAATCTCTACATATGGATTCCTAACTTAATAGTTCTGATTTTTGCACGGGATTTCACTGTCGGCGTTCCAACTTCATGTGTCGGTGTTTTTTTGTTAGCACAGACCCTTCCTGGTTATACAGTGTTGGATTTTCGTCTTTTTCTAGAGCCAACCCCTGCATTTTTGTATTACGCGTTTGGTTTTTTTTCTAGAGAGCCTGGATGGGAATAAGGGGAGGCATAGAAAGAATAGAGGCAGAAAGCCAGCGTGAAAAAAGAAGAGGCTAGGGAAACCATATGCCCGTATTGTGTATCAGGACAAGTAACTCTCTGTGTAATAGATATTGTAATAGTACAAGATATGAAGTTCCTATAGGAAATGCATATGAATACTATCGAGGGAAGATACTGAAGAATCTCATTTAAATGTTAAAATGTCTATGTGAAATTACTACCGGGTCAAATTCTGTTGAGATAGATAGAGAAGTGGATATGATGGAAACAACTTGATACCAATCAAGTTTCTGAGTGGTGGATTTTAACCCAAGAAGGTAAACACCCATTAAAGAATTGCGTTGGGGGTAGATTTTATTACATTGTCTATTTATAGTTCCAAATAATGCTAACGGATTCAATCCTTTTGTGGTCCAAATTCTTTTATATAACCAACCCGAGATCTATGGAAATGATTCTCTGAAGGGCAGAGCATTCGCTTCTAAGTATTTATTTTGTTTATTTGTGAAATCTGAAATTTAATTGCTTGTATCGAAAATATAGACAACTTTGTGAATGCATCCAGTTTATAGTGAAATAATTCATTTCCAGATAAATTATAGGTGTGAGGAAAATTACTCTCTGTTGACAGAGTATTTGGTTTATGGTTTAAAGAGCAGATGTCTTGGTAAATGATGAAACATATTGTTTGTATCGGTATGGGATACATTGCAAATCTGCCCAGCTTGTGATCATGTATGAATTATGCAATCTTGAATTCATGGTGAATTTAAGATGTGTAGATCGTGTTGGTTCATGGTTGAACAACTAATTGGTACACTCAAGTTTTGTTACCGATTTTGTAAGTGAATAGATGGATAAGTTGGAGACCTGAGTGCATATCTAAATAATCAATGGTATGTGTTTCAAAACATTGTTTAAGTTTTACATATCTGTCATGGTTTTACAGATCTGTCTTGTATGTGTTTACCTTTGTTTTGATGATCAGTATAGATCCTTCCATTGTATGCATTGCCCATGATCTGAGTTTGGATATATGGTATGTGTTTTGAGTATAAAAATTAGATTCGATCACTCAACTCCGATTTGGATTGCCTTTGCATACCCGAGAGAAATCCTTGACTGCTTTCCTTTTCACAACGCCGAGAGAAATAGATTTCCTTCATTAATAAATGATTGAATGTTTATATAAATGTATAAAATGGACGGGTTTATATAGTTCGGATTTTATATTAATTCCATCATTTATATATGTCAAGAATGTATTTCAAACAATGGTCAGCTCGATCTGTCGTAATAATACCTGCGAGGGTTTTTGGGTTGGAATCTTTTTTTTTTATTAGAAAAAAATGGCATCCAACGCCTCTTCTCTGTCCATGATCTCGGATCGATCCTCTATTAGTCATATCTAGGATTTAATGCTCTGCATCTTTTGATTTCTCAAAAAAATAATAAAAAATCCTTTGATGATTTATTGAAACTCCTTTTCGATCCCTTTTTGCGTTGATGAACAGTTATAGATCCCATAACATTTCTGAGTCTCTGCCTGCTTTTTCTTTAACTTTGTTTACAATGTCTATGATCGGATGTAACAACGCCTTAGGATTATAATTTCTAGATTTTTAAGTCTGCAAATACATCATGAATGTATGCTTTAGAATTAAGTATCAATATATGTAAGTGTCATTTTTGTAATACATTATTACATGTTTTATTACCATTTATTAAAGGAAGTAATGCACATGCGTACTTTAGGATTTTATTAGTTATTTTATTGAAAAAGATGGCATTTTTCTCTAGGTAGGAAGTAGCTATATATTATGAATATAATGCATTATAAGAAAATTTTATTTATGTTTTTATTTTAAAGAAATATGTACTTTAGTAGTACCTTACAAATTATAGCTTGCAGTTGATTTAATGAGTAATGATAATATTTGGTTATGGATATGGAATAGAGATGTAGTTTGGTGATTGTTAAAAAGAGTGAAGGTATTGTAATTGAATTGTTATGTAGGACATATTATTAAATATTTGATCTATAATTTAGAATGTAATTATAGGTTATTAGGTTTTTTTTTTTAGTTTTATTATTTATGTAATCTTATTTGATCGACATGAAAAGCTTTAAATAATTGGCCAATAAATATTTTTGGGGTTGTAAAAAAAATGTTAAAAGAAAAGGCTTTATAAAGTTTCACTCATAAAGATAATACTCTATATCCTTAAATGAATTAGGTTTATAGGTTAAAAGACTAAGATACATTGTGATTCTTTGTATGTATTAAGAATCTTAATCAATAAGGAAGTGGGAAATAATAAATAGTAGATTGAAAAAAAGGGTGTTATGACTATTATTTAGAAGAATTGTAAATTTGATATGTACATTATATATGTATTGCATATAGTAGAAGAAGACATATGTTTTACGCATGTTTAAGAGAATGTACTTATATTATTTTTGAAAGAATATGTCACATATGTTTTATAAACATAGGATGAAATCGCATTTTAGGTAGCTTGTATATGCTAAAAGGACTACATTTTATACATCTTACGTGTATTGGAAGAATAGTACTACTTCATACGCTTAGGAAGGTTACTTTTAATGGATATTTGGAATCGGAATAGTGTTAGGTAATTGCTAATTTAAACTACTTTAGAGTCATGGTATTCTATGAACTTACTTGCCTTATTCTAGTCTAAACACAAAAGGAAATTATTATACTTATAGAAGTTGAAGAATGTATTGCGATATACATTTTATATGTTTTTTTTTTATGGGGAAGGTTGTAATTTATAGGGAACAATTACATAGATTTTTAAAAGAATTTTTAAGGATCTCATTAACGCATTTAGTAAAATCCAAGGTTACATCATGTATAACATGATTGAAAACATTAAATTATGCTCAGCTTAAGATTAAATGTATTTTTCATAGGGGAGTAAAAATATATTTCATCTCACGTAAGACTTCAAATTTAAATCATACTGATGTTGAAAAGAAAAGAGTGCATATATATATAGGTGTAGTCTTAAGGAAAAATCTAACTATTTTAATAGAGAAAAGAAGGGTGGACCTCATATTGAAGGTGAGGTTCTAGTAATCGGGATGTGGATGATACTGATAAAGGTGCTTTAGATTGGAATTGTAATGTGGTTCCATATAATACAACTTTATGTGAATGTTCGAGGAATAGATAGTGAAGGGTTTACATTAATATACCATGTTGAGTTAGGTTAAGATGTATGTAATAGGTTATCAAGAAGGAATAGTTATAGACCAATGTCCATACTATATTTCTATTTAAGTTAACCAAATGTGTATAGATAGATGATAAAGATACGTATGATTCAAATATTTGTACTATGAAAATAGAAAAATAAGTTTGAAAGGGATTGAAATCTATAAATAATACAAAGTTATTTATTTTGAAAAGAAAATTGTATTGAAAAGAATTGCATATTTTATACTTTCATTTTGAAGAGGAGTTTATATTGTGCATAGTTTATCCATATTAAAAAGAAATGTAAATTTTATCCACATTCTCATAGAATTGTACTATATATATATATATATATGCAAATAATGTATGTTAAGGATGTGGAGCCGTAAGGATGGGCATACACATTTGAAATAAAATTATAAAACCATGTAATTTCTTTATATCAATTTGGTACTTCAAATCACATAAAGTTTAGCATATCCATTTGATTAGTAAATGCTCACATTAGGGAAAGAAAAAAAAGCGCTTTTAGTCATGGGTAAATACTTATACTCTAGGTATATTATAGATATTGAAAAGAGGATATAAATTGATGTAGATACATTTAGTTGAAAGTAATATATTTAGATAAATGCATGAAGAGTGGAGTTGAGTATGAAGCTAGGCAATGTGATGTATTTGATTTTTTTTACCTCCCAATATATAAGGGTTAAATGTGGTAATAACTAGTGAAGATTTATAACCTGCAATTGCAACGGACATTGTTTAACTAAATTGTAGTTGGAACCTATAATGTTATGAAGAAGACATAATAAGCATGTTCCCAATATTAATAAGATGTCGATAGTTGCTTGCGGTGATATGTAAAATGTTTAGAATCTTAAGATAATGATTGACATGTTTATCTTCTTGTATGTGGAAGAGGAAAAAGTATGGTTACAAGAAAACATGTATGCATTGAAGAATTGTTTGATTGCACTAAGCTATAAATATTGTCAAGGAAGTGCAACCAAATTTAAAAGTTGCCAAGGATCAGCAAAAACGTTACACGGATTTAAAATGAACTCTGGGAGAGTTCAACATTTGGTGATCACGTGTATCTAAAGATAAATTCATAGAAGACTTCCTTGATTTTGGGAAGGTGTTCCAAACTGCCATTGAAGGTATTGTGGACCTTTTGAAGTGTTAACTAAGATAGGGCCGGTATCCTATCAGCTTTCACTTCCACCTAATATAAAGGTACACGATGTATTTTATGTTTCATTGTTAAAAAAAATATATACATAATGCTACTCATATAAGTGACTGAAATGTGATTCAAGTAGAACTCGAGGGAGAGTTCCAGAGCGAACCTTTCCGCATTCTAGATAGGAAGGAACGTATGCTCTAGAATCGAGCCATCGTTCAAATAAAAGTGCAATGGAAGCACTTCATCCCTGAAGAGGCAACTTGGGAAATGGAGGATAAAATGCGGGAAGCATATCTGCATGTTCCAGAATGAGCAAGGGAGCTCAGAATAAAAAGAACACCGAGGACGGTGTTAAAAATAAGGGGGGAAGAAATGTAATACCCCCATGACACTACATTTATTTTCATGGTTTGAAAATTATTTTCCATTATGTAATGAGTTATGAAACTCAAAAAAACTCAAATGACATTTGCACAACAAACATTTTTATTTATTTATTAATAAAGAAAATAACACTTGGAGAACTCAACTACATGAGGGGACACCAACCATGGCACCAAAGAACATGTGTAAGAAAGCTAGAGTGACTGATAGCAATCAAATCCAATCCAAAACTCAACAACTAGACAAGATCCTAAATCATAGGGATTTAGGGATCTGATTGGAGATTTGATTGAGATGGCATAAGACCTGGGCAAAGCTATTTATATGAGTGCACTAGAATAGTATGGGACGCCGTGTTGTGCAAGGGAAAATGAATGTTGAGTGCATGTGTTGAGCGTTTTTCTATTTTATAAGTCCATCGTGAAAACTTGTTACGGACTAGAGGATGGAGTGCCGCGAGGAAGTTACTTGCTGCTCTGGTGCATGGTTGGTGATCCAGCTCGGGGGTGGAGCGGAGCAAACCATTGAGTTACTGCCTCCTATGGTTGGGAGGATTTGATTCTCCTAGTGTGTTTCCCTTGGATTCAAGTAAGTAGATCTGATTTAGTTTCTCATATACTTCGGCTTGACTTATGGTTGTTTTCTTACTAATGAAATGAACCATAAATGGGCTATTGATAGATCTTAAAATTGTACTCTATGAAACTATCATCTATGTGTATTTTGTCAAAACAATTATCTAGTAGCTACACGTTTTATTTAAAGCTTAAGAAACTTTTTGGACATCCTTCGTCTGCATATACTCTTTCTAATATTTCTTTTGCATGATCAATTAAATATCTTGACAGCCAAAACAAACCCTTGGTTTGTGTTTCTTTGATTAATTAGACATTTTCGTGATGTATTGTTTATGGGGATGTTACAAAAAGCCACCCCTGAGTTGTGACCACCAACTCTTCTACCTATTTTAAGGATTGAATGGAGCAAAATCCACCACTGATTTGTGACCACCAAATCCAAAAGAGTTTGAGATACCTGTCATTGACAGTGTAAACAAATTGTCACAATTTTTGAAAAAAAATCTAAACAAATCACTCTCTCATCTTTTGCAAGAAAACTACATGTTTAATAGTCTATTACTTAAAACTTAAAAGAACATATTACATCTCATTCTTTATAGCTTAATTCCTAGAAGAGGTTGGATTGGGTAACGAAATCCAAAGGGTAGCAGTGGCCAACATGTTAAGGTTTAATATAACAAGCCAGTGTGATAATTGCATAGAAATCCAAAACAAGGGTTTTCACCCCTTGTTCTCCTATCATCAAAAGCTTTCATACCTGTGTTTCCAAAGCGAAGAGCGGACCCAGAGCACTCCTAAAAATCCTCTCGGTAGTGAAGCATTTTTTCATACATATAATTAAGCATGGAATATAAATATGGATGTATAGAGTTTATTATGGAAAACACAGTATCCAAAATATCAGTAGGGAAGTATATAATAGTATACATATTATGCATATTAAAAATATGCATCTGATTTCAAATTATAGAAGAATTTTAGCCTAAACACATTCAATAAGAAAAATAACTCATTTATTGAAATCTTGATTGCTTGACCTGAAGCAAAAAAATGCAACTTAATCTTATCACTATGGTTTCATACAACCTATGATCATTGTGGAAAATCACAGATTATCTTATAGTTGTAGATTGTGCGCAACAAAATACAGCTTAATCTTACACTATGATTCCATACAACCTATTATCACTGTGGAAAATCATAGATGATCTTATAATTTTAGATTGTGCACAGTATCATGTGCACTTAAAAGTTGTCCACCCTATATTCTAATCAAGTTTACTTATATTTTAGATGCAGATTGTTCACAACAGCATATATACTTA
Source organism: Pseudotsuga menziesii (assembly GCA_001517045.1). Lineage (NCBI taxonomy): Eukaryota > Viridiplantae > Streptophyta > Pinopsida > Pinales > Pinaceae > Pseudotsuga > Pseudotsuga menziesii. The sequence continues at coordinate 33,190 of LPNX010948460.1, forward strand.
AAAGGTCTCCAGGGAAGTTTAAAATTATAATCAAGTTTACTTACCAACATGCACTTCATGTTGCTTCTTCACATTTGGAATTGTGTCAATCGTAACATCAGGCTCTGTATTCTGCCAAGTATCAACATGAAAATATAATTAATTCAATTTCCATACTCAATAGAAAGAAAAAAAGAAAACAACAACACATGAAAATGATATTGGATGGTATTGGTGCATGAAATAAAACTATATTTTCAATTAATTATTAGTATAATTTTTCCATGTGAGTAAGCAATTTACAAATCGATTGATGGTCGAGTGAAGCCACCCGGTAGCGATAGCCTTTATGGTTACAATTGCTTCCAAGTGCATCAGCAGCACCAAGAGGATGACCAATCATAGACTGGAAAATTAACTATATTTAATTTCAGAAACATATATGGTGATTGCAATGGAAGGAATTAATGCACAACAACTGCAACTTTTGAATCTCAACAAAATTGTAGTTAACTACAGGTTACATGCATTAGTAAGACAAGATGCACTTGTTGAAAATATTGGTCAGAAGCAACATGTTTTCATTCTTAATACCTAATCAATACAAATTATAACACATATGTTTCATTGTTCAACTTTGTTCCGTTCATTTTAATACTAGAAGTATCCTTGAAAAAGTTCTTCATAACTTTAACCTCTACCAAATCCCCTGTCGAGGTTGATCTTGCATGGGCATTGATATAGTTGACCTGCATTGTTATTGCGGATATGGTAATTGATCATTAAGCCATGGGTATGATTTATTAGTATACTTTGTAACAAATTTTCAATAAAATGTTGAAAATAAGTAATTCTACACCACTGGTAGACGTTCATTAGTAATTCTACCTCCTTTGGTGAAACTCTTGCATCTTCCAGAACTTTCCTAATGCACATTGAGACTCCAAGTCCATCGGAACATGGATATGTCATGTGATAATGTCACAAGTGACCTCCCCACCAAGGTACTTGACTATTATGGGAGCTCCTCGCTTCATAGCATGCTCAAAACTTTCCATAACCTGGTTTGGAGAAAATCCAAATATATGCTTAACAAAATCTCCATGTTCTTATAATGTTAATTGTTTAGTCTGAAATGATCTTTAAATATAATTTATAAATCAATTTTATCTAACCCAAACAAAAATTCAGCAAAACGAAGAATAATTGAACAGTTATTCATAAAATGGGTTATGTAATGCAGCTACACAATCCCTTGAAATCGAAAGCATTGCTGACAATTTATCCCATGAACAAGCTAAATCATTCAGATCAATCAATGGGACCAATGATTAGGGTCGAAGTTCACTATAAATATGAGGTTCCATTGTGATTGGTATTGTGCATCTTATGCTCTAATTTTTGCAATCAGTAACATGAAGGAAAATCCAAAGCGATTGAGTTCAGTTTAAGCTCACCAGGATGCCAACACCTTCACCCATGACAAATCCATCACAATATTTGTCCCATGATCTTGACATTGTCTGTGGGTCATCATTCCTCTGTGAAGTTCCCTAAAGGAAATAAATCCACCCACACCTGTCGGCACAATCAGAGAATCGGTGCCACTTACAAGCATGATGTATTCTTCACCTCCGTGAATATTTCTACTTCCGGTAATGCATCCTTGAATCCTCCCTTCTCCATCATAGCCCCTCTCTATCTTTGTTCTTCCACAAGCCCTGCTCCTCCTCTACTGCCATACCATCTTCGAAAATTTCCCGAGTTGAAAGAAGAGTCGATGTTTGTCATTCTGAGAGGTACCCAATTGAAACTTCGGTATTTTGAGAGAACCCAAGTGAAGGAATCCTCAATGTATGTGCAGTTACACAAGTTAAGCGGGGCAGATTTGAGAGGGAGTTTATACAATCATGAATTTTCTTCAAATTGTAAAAAATACTTGTTCAATTGAATTTGTATTCAGGGGGTCTCTAAGGATTTATGTCTGCATGCTAACTCTCCTCAGCAATCAACATGGTTGCTTCTTCCAATCCAATCACTTCATAACAGCTCATGGTTATCCCACTCCAAGGTTTTCCATGCCTACGTGTTAACTCTCCTTAGCAATCAGCGTCACTACTTCTTCATTTAGCATCTTGAGCTACCCCCGAACTATTGAACTAAACCTTGTTTTCCATTTTGACTTCAAACCAAACACTAATAGCAATAGACTCTTCTTTCAGCAATTCGCATTGTCCACAAGATTTGGAGGAAGATGTAGTAGAACCTAACTTCAGAAACACGTTAAAAACAAACTCATGTGGCGAGTTCGTATTTTTGAGACGTGTGGCATATCTTCATTCATTAGAGGGACAACCACAAAGGTAGAACTGTTTTTCAAAAATAACCTGGGAGAAAAATGTCTATCGACGTAAAAATTAACCTTCAATAATGTTTTTATTAAAGAATTTAATTTTCAATATATATATATATTGAGAAAATCAATTTCCATTTAAAATATAGTAATAGATAAATTACCCATGTTTTTAGTTGATCATTTTCTTTGAAAAATTTAGAGTGGAACAAAACAACCTCTTAGTGCTAGAAATTGTTCCTAGACTACCACAAGAACAAGTTAACACAATCTCAAAAAAAAAATAGAATAAAATTGGTTTTTTAGGGTTTTGGTTTAAAACTTCATAAGCAAGGAGGTAATAAACATTCACAAGCTAATACAGAACTGAAGCATGCACAAGTTAGATAAACCGGGGATCAAATACATTCCAATAAGCCATAAACATTACACATGAAATACTAATTCCACCCACAGGCTACAAGCATTTACATGAATAAAACCTTTAAACAAGAAATGAAATTGTAGACTGAGCAATCAACCAGATCATAAATGAAACACGATGACAGGTAAAAAGGATTATCAGTTTATATATAATCAATAACATTCATTGACTTACATAAGAGTTATAAGTGCTAGCTTGAGATATCAAAGCTCCAAAAGCCTCTCCTTGAGTAAAAATTCCAACCCTTGCACTGTATGCCTCTCCTCCTTATATAATTACAAAGATCTAATATGAAGTAGTTCCATATTCACTTATTTAGGTCGAATTTGAAACTACTCAGCAATTACATTAACCAACTTTCAAATATTAAAAACTAATTGGCTAAAAATAGCAAAATCGAATTTCTGGGAAATTTGGTGAATTTCTGAAAAATGGGTCTCAAAGACGCCTCCATATCTCTTGATCCGGGATTCTTGTGCAAAAACTGAAAGATTTTTTTTAAATGAGTATGTTATGAACAAAAACCTCACTTGGTTATTAAAAATTCCCCTTCAATTGATCGGAATACGTGCTGAAACTTTGTTACTAAAACAGGAAATTATTAAATCATTCAAACCCTGAAAATGGGCCACAAAGATGAATTCAAATCTCTCAAATGATAACAGATGTTGAAAAACTGAGAGAGGTTTTTGTGAATGAGTCTGTTGTAGACAAAAAAAATCTTTTAGTTTTCTAGAATTTGTTTCCATCACCTCGTAATCGGCTCCCAATGATAATGACAAAAACAGGAAAAACAAAGCCGCTACATGAATCTCCTCATGAAAATATTTGACAAAGGACTAAAAAAAGAGGGTTAGATTATAAAGAAAAACTTGGAATAAACTTTTATTATAATTTTTTGAAAGCTTAAAGATATGCATGTTAACTAATAATCCCAAAAGGCAAACCCTAAAACTAAAATAATGAAATAATTCAACCATTTAAAAGCATTAAATCCAACAAAAATGATTGATTGTCACAAATTCTTAAAATCAACATAACTGTAAAATTATTTTAAACCAACGGTTGAAAATTAGGATAAAAAGAACAGATAAACTAAGAACAAGATCTAGTTATAACATCTGGCTTTTGCTACAGGATGAAGTCTTCCTTGTGAGGCTTCAAGAACCTGTAGACCTTGTGCCTTATTCATTGGGTGATGGAGTCATTTACCAAATCTATGCAACTTTCTCAAACTCTGAACACATACCTCTAAAATGACAAAATATTGCTACAAACCAGCATACTGAAAATAATCTACATGCTCGTATAATGAGCTTATTATGCTATTTACTCCTACTTCTAATCAGAGGAAACAACCCAATCATGTGTAATCATACTTCCAGTGAAGCCAAGAAACCATTTGACTGAGAATCATAATTCCATGCATGTTATTGTTTGAGAAGACCCACAAAAGATGTGATAAATGCAATAAAGAGTTTGTAGGCAGCTGATGCTTATGACTGGAAATATGAAGTATGCCAAAGTTTGGAGCATTAGAAACCTTTGAAAAATACAACTCCATCCAAGAAGCCATGGGATCATGAAACTCATGCAAAATTATTCCTTCATGTTGTTAAAAAATAATGTACTGCAAATGGGTGTCCTCAATTCTCAATACTCCATGAGATAATGCAATAAGAGAAAAATATATAAAATCTTCGACTCTGTTGAGCTCATCCTGTTTTATATCTTCCACTAACCCACGCTAACTGATTTCTGAAGAGTGCTGCTTAACTAATGAGGACTAAAAGAATGGTTGTAGTATTTCTTTATATCCATAAAAAATTGGTATTTTTTCATAATGGTTTTGAGCAGCAAAGTTATCATGGCCATGGATATTAGACACATCTAATATTACATTCAAAGTATCTACATTCTGGTTGCTATCAATTTGAGAGTCAAAGCAATTCGAAATTTTTTCTTGTTTAATAAAAAGTTTGGAATATAATTCACCTACAATCGATTTCTGCTGATCATGAAATTTCTTATTTAAAACTTCAAAGTCTTCATTACATTCATCATAAAGTGAAGCATTCTCTTCCTCTCCATTGTTTTTCTTTTTAAACTTTGGCTCTAGAATGGAAACTAAGGGCTCTTCAAACTGCTTCTCGACCTTTAAATAAAACCCTTGACCAAAACTTGAACAATTAAAATTTTGAAAGTGACCATAAGTCAATAATGGCAGCTTATTTCTTATATCAATAGTAAGAGGTTGAAGAGCAGCAACTTCTTCTTCATAACATGATAATCTCGTAGCAGGAGCTAGGAAATTTCTACTATAATCCACTGAAAGTATATTACAGGGATGATTTTAAGGAACCATACTTCTTTAAAATTGTATAAAGGTTGACGAATATTACCAATTCTTAAAACACCAACTATAAAATGATTGGTGACATTTTTTAAAAAATATTTTAATTTCCAAAGATTTTATATCGTTTATATAATATTTTGGCAATTTTTAGGGTGAAAAAATTTTACCCCATCAAAATTGGGCGAAACGGGGCTTCAAAAAATGCAAAATGGCGAATCTTTTTTGGGAGAAAAACATGGAAAAATAGCCCACTCGGCTAAAATTCGCCCCTAAAATTATCCCTGGTATATTATCATCTAAAAATTCAGTAAACTGATATGAAGAATCAACACAAGCGTCATTTATATCCTTGCTCATATGAAAATCTAAAAATGATGAAGAAAACTATCTTAAATCTGAATGATACCTATGTTCTTCTTCCTATTCATAAGCTTGTGTATCTTCAACATGAGCCTGATCTCGAAGCATTTTGCAAGCTCGGATGTTCTCCTCCACTCCTTTTGCATCCTCAAACAATTGTCTTAAGGATGATGATTTCCTTTCTAACAGGAAAAAGACAAGATCTGAATGTTGAGCCATAACATAATATACAATAGCAAGTTTTTCCGAAGGTTTGATCTTCGTAGGCATACTAATAGAAAAACTTTGAAACCTCCAATTAAATTTAGTAATTGGCTCATCATTATCCCTTTTCAAACTATAAAATTCGGAAAGAATTTGATCATAAGATTTATTCTTACCCCAATACTTCAAAAAGACATCACGTAACTCTTCCCATGATCCAATTGAATCGGCTTTTAAATTTCGGAACCAAAACCCAACATCTCTAGCAAAATATTTCAAAAATAACCTCATGACAACATCCTCATGCATTATTTCAAAATTATCATTGAAATTATGAAAAGATCCTAAATGCTTCTCTGTTGTAATATGGTCTTTTCTAGTAAAATGGGGAAGATATTCAACAAAGTAGGAAGGGTAAGGATGTAAGAGAGGTGGTAGCCTAAGAGGTTTAAACATCTTTTGTCTGAGTCTAGACTGAAAATATGTGAGTTGACAATGAGGCTCAACAAACTATTCGCAAGTTTTGGCAGTGATGGTAGAAGGTAATGGATCATCTTTATTCTCTACAAGATGACCATAATAATCAGGTTCAAGAGATATGGGTATATGTATATCATGTTGCACATGTATTTCAAATGAAGGAATAGGATCAACATCAATAAAACAAGAAGAATGCATACTTTCTTCTTCCAAAGAGGGATATGTACCTAAAGGTTTATGATCATTGGAATAGACAAAACAAAAAATAATTCTTTTGACATGCAATGGGAAAGATAGGAAAGAACTGGTGAATAAGAAAAAAACCTCATGGAGGAAAGTAACAAGCTGATACCCAGTCTTTCCATTTGGATTCTTCATTTTTCTATCAACAAAATTCTACTTGCAGTGGAATCTTTAATCGTGGAGTCACCAACAAATCTTTCTTTCGTGGAGTCGCCGGTGAAAAACTGTAGTCTAAAATATTTTCTAACTTTGTTCACCTCTCAAAATCAGATGAATAATGATATCCCGGGGAATATATACTTCAGCTTCGTCCCCGGCAATGGCGCCAAACATGTTAGTGCTAGAAATTGTTCCTAGACTACCACAAGAACAAGCTAACACAATCTCAAAAAAAAAAAGAATAAAATTGGTTTTTTAGGGTTTTGGTTTAAAACTTCATAAGCAAGGGGGTAATAAACATTCACAATCTAATACAAAACTGAATCATGCACAAGTTAGATAAACTGGGGATCAAATACATCCCAATAAGCCATAAACATTACACATGAAATACGAATTCCACCCACAGGCTACAAGCATTTACATGAATAAAACCTTTAAACAAGAAATGAAATTGTAGACTGAGAAATCAACCAGATCATAAATGAAACAAAATGACAGGTAAAAAGGTTTATCAATTTATATATAATCAATAACAATCATCCACTTACATAAGAGTTATAAGTGCTAGCTTGAGATATCAAAGCTCCAAAAGCCTCTCCTTGAGTGAAAATTCCAACCCATGCACAGTATGCCTCTCCTCCTTATATAATTACAAAGATATAATATTAAGTAGTTCCATATTCACTTATTTACGCTGAATTTGAAACTACTCAGCAGTTACATTAACCAACTTTCAAAGATTAAAAACTAATTGGCTAAAAATAGCAAAATCGAATTTCTCGGAAATTTGGTGAATTTCTGAAAAATGGGTCTCAAATATGCCCCCATATCTCTCAATTAGGGATACCTATGAAAAACCTAAGAGAGGTTTTTTTAAATGATCCCGTTATGAACAAAAACCTCTCTTGATTTCCCTTCAATTGATCAGAATACGTGCTGGAAATTTGTGACTAAAACAAGAAATTATTAAATAATTCAAACCCTGAAAATAGGCCACAAAGATGAATTCAAATCTCTCAAACGATAACACCTGTTGCAAAACTAAGAGAGGTTTTTGTGAATAAGTCTACTGTGGAAAAAAAAAAAATTTGGTTTTCCAGAATTCGTTTCCATCACCTCGTAATATGCTCCCAATGATAATGACAAAAATAGGAAAAATAGAGCTGCTACAGGAATCTCCTCATGAAAATATTTGACAAAGGACTCAAAAATGAGGGTTAGATTATAAAGAAAAACTTGGAATAAACTTTTATTATAA
>LPNX010948460.1:41467-59327 GCA_001517045.1 Pseudotsuga menziesii
AACAGATAAACTCAGAACAAGATCTAGTTATAACACAACCTATTAACAATGACACATACAACTCAGAAGACAACTCAAAATTAACATGTGCAAGCATTATGCCTCCTAAATACAATAATCGATAAACTTAAAAAACAAACAAAACTCTTTTCAAAAGGATTTGTCAGGCCATATATAATGCAACATACAAAATTTTGCAAGGTTAACATGTTGCATCAATGATGTAATTGAACTTGTGATATTTTAATTTTCAATTAAAAGATATGTTTTTATTAAGGAGATTAACTTCCAATTAAAAGATAACAATAGAATCATTTACCCATGTTTTAGTTGATCATGTAGTCTAAAAATAGAGGGTGAAACAAAACAACCTGCTAAGAGTGACACACATAACTAGATAGTAACATGTGTTGGCATTATGTATCTAAGTTCATTAAGTCATAAAATTAGGAACCTACTAAGAGTGACTGACACACATAACTGGATAGTAACATGTGTTGGCATTATGTATCTAAGCTCATTAAGTCATAAACATAGGAAACAAACAAAAGGTGGAGCCTTTAAAATCATTTCCATAAGTTAATGTTAGGCCAGTACATATAATGCAATATACCAATTTTTTCAAATTTAACATGTTGCATCAATGATGTTATTGAAATTGTGACATTTTATTCCAAAGGAATTGAGTTAAAAGGCGAGATAAATATAATATGTCCTTCATAGAGACTATTCATTAAAAAAACACAGTGCAATAGAGATTGTACTTTGATGTTCTCTCCTTCCTTTGTCAAAAGAACTTTAATAAGGTTGATTTTCCAAGGTATAGATTCTTTTGGATTCTCCTCAACTATTATTGCACATTAACTTGCATATAACAAGCTACAACAAATCTTACAGGGAAGTGGAGTTTTCTATGTATTATCCATGATGCATTTTGATGAGAATTTGATAAAATAAATTTATTTTGTTCATTCATAACTGAAAGCATTTAGTTTTCTAATATAGACAATTCATTTTATTTTAATTTTATAAAAATAGAATAATATAAATTTATATAATATGACATAGTAATTTGAATAAATAAAAATTGTTTCGGTAAGAACATGTTTTTGGACAAAAGTTTTAATAATATAGAGCTAATGTTGCGATACATTATTCCATTCAAATTGACAACCATGGGGTTCAATTTAATTCTCAATGTGTTTTTGGAGGGTCAAAATTTGTACCAACCACGCTTTCTTAATTGGCCCATTCACTTTCCCTTTATTGTAAATAGATAAGAAGAAGCCACTTTCAACTTCAAACTTTTTTAAGATTTATTTCCCACAAGTAAAAGTAATTGTTTCCAACCAATTACTAAGACTACAAGAATAATAAAATGTTACTAAGTTTTAACATATAAATTAAATAAATAATTTTCAAAAACTTGTGAATAGATAAAACCTGTTTCTATGTCTTTTTCGGTCACAAGTGTTAACCCAACTCAATATCAAAATAATAAAAACAATTTCATGTGTAACAAAAAACACAAAAGAGTTTCATTAAAATTTGTTTTTAGATTATTATCTAATTTATTAAAAAAATTGAAAATAACATCTTACAAAAATTAATAGCTCCAAGTCTTTGGCATCCAAAGGAGAGAACTTTCAAGCTATCTACATAAATGGGCATGCATATAAATTCAACGTGTGCTTCTAACTTCTAAGGTCGATAACCGAAAATAAAGCATCTTTGAAATTCCATAGGTGATGCTTGGTAAATTCAATAGATCATAAATTATCAATGCTTGGTAGATTTAGTAGATGGTAAATTGTTGATGTTTTGTGGGTGGTTGGGTTAATTCCTTCATTAATATAGTTTAAACTGGCTTCTTCTTCTAAAATTGTACCCACCTCTCTCTTAGAGTTGCACTTTTGAACTTTAAAACTAATTTATCCTTTGAAGGAAGGGGGAAAAGGTTAGGGAAAGGAATTTAAAGGAAGGACACAACCTTGTATTGGGACAACTCTAGGCCAATATAAGAAAGAAAGAAGAAATGGAATAAAAGCAAAGCCATTCATTGAAGGCGAACTCACCCACATACCTTCAATCAAACGAGAAATTTTAAATTTTCTTTATTACATATATAATAAAATTCACCTATTACAACCAATTATCTAGGCATACACATCTCTTAAGAAGCCTATTAATAAAAAATATGACAGTTTGGAAAAATAATTAACCATAAAAAAATACGTCCTAGCAAACTGTTTGTTCATTCTTTAAGTGCCTCATGAAGAGAATACACCCATCAAATTCCAACCCTGGTTGGAATTTGGTTTCTTCATGGTTTTAATGTTTTGACAATCTTTACAAAACTTTTTGTTTAGAAATATATAACTTACAATTAATTAAGGTGTTTTTAAACCTCCCCCTTGTACCCTTCACCCGCTTTCTTTTAAACCTTCTCCTCCCTTGTTCCTTTCACACACTTTTTCAATTGTAAACGTGAGGGGAGTTTTAAGTTTGATCTGATGGAGAATTGCAATATAGGTGGGATATCTTAGGTTACCATGGTGGTGGATTTATGTTGTTTGAACTCTTGTTTTGGAGCTTTATTTGGATTGGGCTTGTTAAGTTGCTTGTTGGGATGGTCCCATCTACACTTGGGTTGTGAAGAGGAGTGCAATGTGGTCAGTTGGATAAAAATTACGTTGTGACTCAAACTTTGTCCATTGGACTGGTTTCATCTAGTTATCCATTGTGAACCTAGTTGTATTTGGGTGGGAGATCAAGGTTTGAATTTGAGATATGACGTGGGTTGGCTTCCCCTGAAATTAGGGTATTATTTGACATCTAGTTTTTTCCTCAATTTGATGTTATTGTGTTTGAGCACAACCATTTTGGCAAATGCAAAAACTATGAAGTCCTAGATTTGTGTAAGGTCATTCAGCCTCTTGTTAAGCAAATCGATTCTCTCCAAGAGGTAGTTACACACCTAAATCAAAGCATGGGTGATCAAATTAAGGATCAATTAGAAATGCATGTATATTTGGACCTATTGTAAGGAAAACCCACGAGATCCTCATTCTACATCTCATACTTTCTTTGATTATGAAGACCAACCTTGTCCCCTAAGATGCCTTGCATGTAGAGAGTCAAGGCCATTTTTTTAACTCCTACAAATAGAAACATCTTTGCAAAAACATAAGAGTGTGTTATCTAGAATCCACCAATCCAACTTCTCAAGAGAAGGTAACATGACATGCTTGTGCATAATTCTATGGCTTCCATCCCAATGATCCTTCGTCAATCCTTAGAATACATCTTTTAGTGGAATATGGGACGAATTTTACCAATTAACAACCACATGAATCTCCATAATACAATATTGATCCCTATGACTTATACTCCCATTATTATGCGTCTTTTAAAATCTACTATACATATATCATCCTTAAAGGGTCTACCTAGTTCATAGTTTACTCAAGTCCATCCCATAACCATTACAAATTCCAAACCATGCTAATAACTATTGTTGTTCATGAACTCGTGAGCATGCTATACTACTATCAAAAAACATATATAATGCAGGCAATACAAAATTGAACTTGTAAGCATTCTATACTAATATAAAAAAACTTATATAATGCCAACAATACAAAATTAAACTTGTGAGCATGCCATACTATTATTAAAAAAACATATAAAATGTCAGCAATACAAAATTGTGGTTTGTTGTTTCATTTAATTCAAGGGTGTTTATAATGTACAATGGATCATTGAAGAAGGTGAAGGCGGGAAATAAGAAGATTAAATTTCAATGTGGACACACTTATTTATGTTTTTTTTGGGGATATTTGCAGCAATGAGTGGTAATGGCATTGTACATAATGACATTTGAAATATTCTTATGAATGTTGAAAATACGTTTATAGAACCATGCCACACATCCTCTAGGATGGCCAAAGTGGCCCATGATGGGAATTTTGACTGTTAAGTTCAAATCTTGACAACAATCCTTATGTGATCTTGGGAAATTCTACTTGGAGTATTGAAGTGACAAGGTTCATGTATGAACTCTGGAAAATGTGCAAGGTTTCAAGCAATAACCTATCACTTCAAAGTTCCAAATAAGTATATCAACTTTTTTTAAATGCTTCTCAACGATGCACAAGGCTCTTCAACTATTACAATATATCCATTTCATATAATTAACCTACAATATTTAGACTACACAAATAATGTATCTTCACTATAGGTATGCATAGAAATCATAAAAATTGCAATATTATATATACTACAAAATTCACTTGCCATATTAATTATGTAGGGAGTGAAAGAGGGATAAGTTAATTGTGTAGCCAAGGGTTTTGCTTGTTTTCATTTTGGCAAAAAACATCAATTTCTAGGTTTAGATAGCAAATATTATATTATGGAATTATTCCAACAACAACAACAACAATTATTATTATTATTATCATTTTCATTATGATAATTATTTTCAGTGGCAAAGACAACATTATTACGATGCTTTTTCACAACAATGATGTGAATATGATGATACACAACACAAAAATGACACTTAATTTGGCTTTGTTTCAAAACAAATCACATTGTCATCATGTTGTATTATGCTTCCATGACATGATAATGTTTCTTATTTGATGATGGATGAACACAATTTATTTTGGCTTCAAAATAGTCAGCACACGTCTGACACAAAGACGTCATGAAATTTGAGAAAAATAAGAAAAATAGACAACAAAAATTCAAGTTTATGAGTTTTTGTTTCCATGCATGTTTATTCTTAATATAAATTGAAAAAAGGGGTTCCCTTCGTTTCATTTTCACATGAATATGTATAGCATATCTTAGTGGAGTTGAAAGAGAATTGTAAGGCACCCAACATGAGCAAGCAATGGAGATTTATGGGACATAGATCATCAAATCTATTGGATTCCAAGGTATGTTTGTGTTAGTTTCCCCCATGTTCGTTTTTATTTAATTTGTATACTTAACCTAAAATTTGCAATAGAATTTGGGATGGGACTTTGGGATTTATATGCAATGGAATTTGAAATGGGACAGAATTTGAAATGAGACGAGGTTAATATAAAGATACAAAAATAATTGAATGATAAGTGAAAATAATGTCTATGAGTTGTCAATACATTCAAAACAATGAATTTTCTATAATGACAACTTAATATGGTAATAATAGTTAAAAATACAAAACTAATTTTATGACAAGTACATTCCTATACCCTATACCTTACTTAGATTTAAGTACATTCTTGATGCTCATGTGGAGTCAAATCTCTAATCCTTGATCCATGAAATCATCATTGCTTTGAGTGGTGACTATAAGAACTATCATTGAGATGGAGTTTTGAGTATGTGAACTAAGATTGTGATTTGGCTCTTTTCTCCAGCATAGGTGAGAAAGGGGTATGGAACAAGTATTGTGTACAAAGGTGGGGAGGTTGACGGTGCAGACCTAGACCTATCCAATAATTCAAACTTTATGGATCTCTCCATATATTTCTTGGAGTGAATAGTACATGAAATTTCTCAACTTGGATCAACGAAAACATTAACAAATGAATATTCTAAGTTGACTTATTTGGATTTATAATATTTCTTATAACAGTAAAGTAAATCGATATTTATCATGTATGTTCATTCATCCAAAAGTAGAGAAGGCATACAATTATAAACTATATTCCATTGACAACATAAAGGAAGAAGGAAGGGCATTATCGGTTTCACAATCCATAAGCATGTGGCAAGGCTATTATAGCAACATCAAAGAGCATTGTGATCTAGATGATTTCCTCATCCATGAGCTATTTCATTAAATAGACAAATGCTTCCCATGTACTTCTATTAAACTCCAAAGGAGCTCTCTCAAATCCAACCATACACCATATGGAGAGAACTAGACCTTTTATAGGCTTGAGCCACTATAAAGAAAACACTTTCTAATGGAGGTCTTTGCATAGGGTTTTAGTGTTATGAGATTGGGAAAAGTTATCAAAAACACCAATGCTAAGAACTCTACCATTGGTAATGAATGTTTTGGAAGACATTTTAATGAATCTTAATTATAACTAAAAAAAATGGATGCCCAAAGGTTATAGCGAATGTTTTTTTACGGTGTGTTATTTGTGCAAATTATGCACCAATGTGTTTCCAACATAAAAGAATTAGCATGCTTTCATAATAAAAAGAACCAATGTATACCATTTAAATGTGATACACCAATGTGTTTCATTTATATACCACTTAGCGCATGGTTATAATCTGTATCACCAATTATTTTCCTCCATATAACACACTGGTGCATTTAATTATATTACATCACTAGAATGTACAAATTAAATGTTATGCAATGGTGTTTTCCATTTATATAAAATCTCAATGCATTTTGTATGTAAAATAACACTAGTGTGCTCAGTATGTATCATAGCACTAGTGTGTTTTGTATGTAAAATAACATTAATGCACTCTATACATATCACAACATTGGTGCAAAACAATTTAAACATAATTAATAGCATTAGGGGTTATTATTATAAGTAAAGCACCAATTTCGATGGTGAATAAATGTGCATTGTTAAAAATAACATACAAGTACACATCAATGACTATGTTACTAGCATAGATCCAAATCCTAGTCTCTATCAAACGCCGAGATGGATCAAATCTCTCGAGGTGCAAACCTCTTCTTAGGTATAAATTGATTTGATTCAAACCAAAAGACACATCTTTTTATTTAAGGTCCACATATAATTTTATTATTATTAATATTTAATATTATTTATGACCTACATATAATATTTTTTATTTTGTTAGGAACGAACATTGCATTGTTTCCCCACTCCTACAATCATGGGTTGTTTAGGAGGTCTTGCACATGGTCTTAAAACCATTTGCAAGGCCCTCCTAAACCATGTACAATTAAACCATGGGTTATTTAGGAGGCCCTCCTAAACCATGTACAATAAAACCATGGGTTGTTTAGAATGCCTTGCACATGGTTTTGCAAGGCCAACATTTTTTTGTGAATAATTCAATTTTGTGTTTTTTCTTGACCGACATTTTTTTTTACGGATAATTAAATTTTTACTTTTTTATTGTTTTGTTAGGTAGGAAGATTACAACATCTCCCCCATATTAGATTGTTTTTGTGGTCGACATTTATTTTGGCATATTAGAAAATTTAGTTTTTATTAATAAAAATAACTTTACGAAAGTGATATTATTTTTTATTTTGTGTTACAAAATCTCTCCCATAATATTCACTATCACTATTATTTTTTGCCGACATGTTACAAACGTTATATCACATTACAAGATCTCTACCATAATATTCACTATCACTATATTATTTTTTGCCGACATGTTAGTAACGTTTCATCACGTTACAAGATCTTCCCCATACTGGGTTGTACAGCGCCTCTCGGCGCAATTATGTGCACTATACTATCATGTACATTGAACGATATTTCTGAACATCGATGCATTTGTAATAGATAACATCAGTGCTATTATATATATGTATCACCAATGCATATTATATTTTGAGCACCAATTGTTAGTGTGTGTGTAATAAATACAAGAATTATTGCGCTTAATAGATTTAAAAGAACCATTGCTTCAATAAATCAGACTGTGAAAAGCACAGTGAAGGAAAATTTGTCAAAACTCAAATAATTTTGATAATAATAATTTTTTTCAATTTTAATTATTTTGTTTTGATCTAATGATTATATTAATGTATTATACCATCGGATAACATATTTATTCATTGTAACATGTCCATTGTACGATAATAGACGATATAGGCTGATAGAGCTCTAAGAAGTGAGGTGGGAGGTCCTACGGAGTTTTTAGCAAGAAATCAAAGCTTGGTATCTTTCAATGGTGTTGGGGGGGGATCCCTCTAACTGTCATCCTCCTGACCAAGGTAACTTGACTATTGGGGAAATCCCAATTAAAATAACACAATGTGAGAGGCCTGATTCTACTAGTATGGATCATAAATCTGGTCAATGCTTTCCGAAAGCATCAGCTATTCCTTCCATGCTAGTTAAGTCAGCAAATATAAGGGAAAAAAATCAATTTATGACGGATCATGCTTTGATTATAAAATTCATTGGGTTGCAGCCATCGGAGAAAGCTTTGATTTGGTGGATAAACTCGACATGGAAACCTAAAGGTCATTATGATTTACATTTAGGATCGAAGGGGTTTTTTACTGTTTCATTTATCAATCAAGAAGATCGGAATCATATAATTGATGGTGGTCCATATTTCTATTACTCTGCAGGTCTTTTCCTTTGTCCTTGGAAAGAGAAATTCTGTCCGGAAAAGGAAGATATGTGCATTGCTATGGTCTCGATTAGGTTATATTTGCTCCCTCAGGAATATTGGGATGCTAAAATCCTAGAAGAATTGGGTAATTGTTTGGGTTCCTTTATCAAAAATTTAGAGCAAAAAAAATCTCAGAGATACACCACCTATGCTCGTATTTTTATCTACATGGATCTTTCCAAGGCACTCCTGAAGGCAATCAGGTTGCTCTGGGACGATGATGAATGGCTTCAAAATTTTGACTATGAACAAGTGCCCTTTAGATGTCGTCGATGCCATGAGTATGGTCACTTGTTTAGGGAATGTCCTCTAAATCATCCCAGGCCTCTGGTTAATAAGGTATTTGATCCAATGGATCTTGGGTTTTCTAAAGTATCTTCTCGCAAACGAGGAAATAAAAAACAAGATCATCAAGACAGTGCGAAGAAAATGAATAGTACTAATTCCTTTGACAATCTGAGTGAACAGGCAGGCCAGTCGGTGGATTCAAGAAGACTTGAGGGTAAACCTTCTAAATCAGAGATTGGTTAACCATGAAGACTCTCCTCATGTCCAAGTATAACCCAAGATCTCCTTATTGGAAATTTGCAACAAGAAGCTAGATCAGAGCTTGAAGCAATGAATACCTCCTTTCTACCTAAATTTTTGGATGAATTAGAAGAAATGGATATAGGTGAATTAGATCTTGAAGGAATTGAGAAATCCTGTTCAGATAAAGTTAATGGCTATGTTCCTCAAGAACAAGTTAGTCTTTTAAAATAGGCCATTCTTAAAGCTAAATTCTCAAATTCTCTAGCCATTAATTCAGGTTCTTTTAAGGAAACAAAAAAATATGGTGAATACAATGGCAAGAAACTGGGACATAAATCCAATAAACATAGAGTAGTGGATGTAGGAAAGCGATTGGTTGATTCGGGTCAATATCCGACAATCAAAGCTGCTCTTGGTATTTAATTTTGTTTTTAATGAAACTCCTTTCCTGGAATACTCGAGGCATTAATAGCCTGAGAAAAAAAAAATTTCTTTGCAAGAAGATTAAGAGAACTAATCCTACTATTGCTTTTTTACAAGAAACCAAAGGCCAGGCCAATTTTATTCAGGAACGCAGGAGTAAAATCTGGGCTCGATGTGAGAGTATGGGTATTGAATCTAAAGGTTTTTCTGGAGGTTTATGTATCTTATGGGATCCGACTCGGGTTTCCTTTTATGATTTTCAAGGAACCCGTAATTCTATCTCTGCCATTTTTTAAGTGGTTAGTTTTCCTATCTCGGGTTTACTTACGAATTTTTATGGCCCTCAACATTCGAGTGACAAGCGTAGTTTTCTAAAAACCCTCTCCAATTTTAAAACCTTAATGCATTAGAGGAAATTTAAACTCAAAATGGGCCTCCTAAGGAAAATTAATAAAATAATATTTATTAATTTTTTAGGAAGAAAAGAAAAAACTACTTTTTTGTTCGTATTTTTGACATATCTCCCTATGTTTTTACTCAAATTATGATCAGGAGAGATCGTTGGATGCAGAATTAAATTTTGCATCCAATGATTACCCAATTGGCATACTTTTGACGAGCCCCTCTACCCCAAAAACAAGAAATACCTGAAAAAATGTGATGATGATGTCATCATCATGTGTTTTCAAGTATTTCTTGTTTTGGGGGTAGAGGGTCCCACAAAAGTATGTCAAGTGCATACTCCTTGGATGTGGAATTTAATTCTGCATCCAATGAGCTCTCCCAGTCAAAATTTGAGCAAAAACACAGGGAGTTATGTCGAAAATATGAACAAAAAAAGTAGTTTTTTTATGACACCTATCCCCAAATTTATATTAAAAATTTGTTTAAGAGGTGCTCCCTTTTTTAATTTTAAAGCATTTAGATTGGATAATACATGATGACATGGAATTTTTATTATTTTTGGAAGGCCCATTTTAAATTAAAATTTCCTCTAATAAGTTTTGAGCATTGGGTGGTAGGAGGGGATTTTAATCTTATCACTACTCTGGAGGGAAAAAAAAGGTGGTAGGCGTTGTTTGGAGGAGGAATGCAATATTTTCCATGAGACCATTGAAGATTTGGGTCTTGTTGATATTACTCCAGGGGTTGGGTGGTTTACCTGGAATAATAAAAGAATAGGGGACCGTCATATTGCTTCCAGAATGGATCATTTTCTAGCTTCAGAATCTGTCATTAACTTAAGAAGTGAAATTCATAGCTCGACCCTCTCTGGCTAAGGGTCCGATCACTGGAAAAACGAGCTATTATGGAGTGTTCTGGGGTCTCAATTCAAAAAACCCTTTTGTTTTGAGCAATTTTGGATGGTTAATCCTGACTTCAATGAAAAGGTTAAAACATGGTGGGCCGAATTGCAATCAAATTAGGTGGCTAATATGTGGTCTTTCCAACAAAATCTGAAGGCTCTGAAATCTAAAATCAAGAAATGGAATAAGGAAGAGTTTGGGAATATTTTCCAAGAAAAAAGTAGACTGGAGATCTGTCTTCATGAGATTCAGTCCATTGGGCTTAATGAAGGCTATTCCCTAGCTTTGCTTGAGGAGGATGGTTGGTGGAAAAACAACTTGAAGATCAGAAAAAACAAGAGGAACTCCTTTGGTGGAAAAAATCCCACATTAAGTGGCTTCATGAGAGAGAAAAGAACACCAAATTAGTTCATCATTCTGTCATCCAATCTAGGTTTCAGAACAAAATTTACTCCCTTAAAAATGAAGCAGGCAACCTTTTGGAAGGTAGGAAGGAAATTGAGGAATTACTTATCTCTCATTTTTCTAACATTTTAACTGATCCTCGAAGGGATCGTTCATCTGATATTGATTTCATTACTAGCTGAATTCCCTCCTTGGTTTCTACGAAAAAGAACCAAATATTAATGAATTCCATCTCGCTCCAAGAGGTTTAGGAGGTAGTTTTTCAAATGAAGGAAGGTACCTCACCTGGCCTTGATGGTTTTACTGTTAATTTTTTTCATCATTTCTAGGAGATGATTAAAATAGATGTCTGGAATATTGTAGAGCGATCTCGATTATCTAGTCGTATTCTTCCAGCCTTAAATGCTACTTTTCTAACTCTGATCCCTAAAAGTGAGGGTATTGATTCTCCTGAAAAATTCCGTCCTATCAGCCTTTGTAATGTAATTTATAAGATTATCACCAAGGTAATTGCTAATCATTTAAAACCTATTTTACCTTCTCTTATCTCTCCAGAAAAATCAGGGTTTGTGGAAGGGCGTCAGATTTCGAATGGGATTATTCTTGTTCATGAAATATTACATTCAATCAAATGTAAAAAGTTGTTGGGCATGATGGTTAATCTTGATATAGCCAAAGCTTATGATAAACTCAATTGGCAATTTATCAAAAAAATGCTGGTAGCATTTGGTTTCAGCATGGCCTGGGTTAACTGGATTATGAATTTGATCTCGTCGACATTATTTTCTATTTTAGTCAATGAAGTTCCTTCAGGTATCATAACCGCAACTTGTGGTATCCATCAAGGGGATCCTTTATCACCTTTTCTGTTTATTCTAATGACTGAAGGATTGGGTAGATATATTTCTACTTTAAAGGAGGCCAATTCTATAAGAGGTTTACATGGTACTCTAGATGGGGCTATACATTCTCACCAATAGTTTGTTCATGACACTATGCTTATGGGATACCCCTCTATCCAAGAAGCTACTAGTTTTCACAAGTGCTTGGATCAGTTTGGCAGTGCCTCTGGTTTGGAAGTTAATGCCCAAAAATCCCTGGTTTTTGTCTTTAACACTCCTAGTATTACTCGTTGTAATATTCTTCGTATCTTAGGTTTTTTTTAGAGTTTTCTTCCATCTACTTTTTTGGGCACTCCTCTTATAAATTCTCAGTTGAAGAAGAGCTCACGGATTGAACTAGTGGATAAAGTTATGAAACATTTGAGTAATTGGACTTTGAAATCCCTGAATTTGGCAAGTTGTAAGGGTAATCCTGGAAAATCAAGATATGGCTTTATTCTTCGTAATCACAGAGGTAAAATGCTATTTTTGGTTATGGTTTCCTGGGTATTGATTCTAACAATGCAGTGGAGATTGAAGAATTGATTCAAGGGCTAGAATGGGTCTTGGAGAATTTTCAAAAACCGATTATAGCGGAGGGCGATTAGCAAATGGTTATTCTCCTTGTGTCTAAATTGCGTAATGGCTCTCAAAGTACCAAGGTATCGTCCTCATGGCGCCTGGAAAGTCGAATCACGACTCTAAGGACAGGTCTCATTAAGGGGAATGCTATCAGTTTCACACATGTTCATTAGAATGGAAACAAGGTGGCATATCAACTTGCTAATATGGGGGTTGGTTTGTGTCATCCTTTAAGAGCTCGCAATTGGCATTTGTTTCCAGACATGATCGCTCGTTCTTGGTGTCACGATCTTATCACTAGGGACTATACAAGTGTCCAGATGGAAGGTTGAAATAAATATTAACCCTGGCATATAATCTCTCTAGCACGTGGCACTTGATAGGTGTAATCATTGATTTATAGTGATGACCTAATGTGTGTTTTAAATATGATGGTTTGGGCATATTTTTTCATATATCTGATGGATGTTGGTACACATATTGTACTGTGCGTTGAGGTTCAGGTGAAGTGTATTAATGGTGAGTTTGCCCTAAAAATTTGTGTGAAGGATTGTGTAGTGAATTCGCTGATGGTTCCCATCATGATGCAACCCAACATGAGGATATATATTCTGGTGCAGAGTGGTGAAACTCTTATCAGCTGCTTATCGGGTGTTCTTGTGCGTCATTACTGTGGGTGTTTTATTGGAGGGTCGACAAGTAATCTCTGGTTTATCAAAATGAGTGATAAAGGAAAGGGGAAGAGGGTGCATTCTTTATCAGATTCTCATAAGGTTGCATCCCACGCACAACGTCAGGATTTATGGGAGTCTCGAATGTTTGAATTGGAACTTCCGCAGGACATTCAGAACCGCATCGCTGCAGCTGAATGATGACTATGGGCTGAACTTGACTCTCAAAAATTGAAAGAGGAATCTAAGAAGGTGCATGAGTGGATTTTGGACCCTGGCCATTTAGTGGGTCGTACGAGTCTTTATGAAAAATTGATTGCATTGTTTTGGATAATGAAAAACTTGGTGGGCAGAGCTGAGTGGGACCATCAGAATCCTGATTCGGGTAATCCCTCTCCCAAGCCTTGGCAGACTACTATCTCTGCGTCGATTCAAAATATGGAAGCTTATGTTCAATGGGTTGAAGACAAATTCAATTTCTTGATTGCTTGTTTGGGTTTTCAATTTCTTGCTCCATCGACTTCTGGTGCAGCAAAACCAAATTTTCCTGGTTCTATTCAGAACTTTGGCCAGGATTTATCTTATATTTTTTAGTAATTTGAATTTTGGGGCAGCTATCCTTTTGATTTTGGTCCTTTTTTGAGGTTTCTACTGCTTATGGTGGTGTTTATTCTGTCGCATGGAGATATGTCTTATCCGCATAGCAATAGTCTGTTCTTAGGGACAATGTCTTTTTTACTTTATCTGTGTTATCAAATATGGTGATCTCATGTTTTGGTTTGTATAGTCTAGCTTATGAATAGCCTGAAGCTGGGATTTGTAATGTTTGTCAGTGTTTACTTTCTGATTATCTAGATTATCTCAAGCTGGTGGATGATGCCTTAATGATTTGGTGCTGGCATGGTATATGAGCCTTCAGGGTTTCTAAAAATACTTTTGGGCTTGAGTCTGTGGGGTTCTGAATGTAATGAAGGGTGCTATTTTGGTTATGACTGAGCTGTTTTAAACATGCTGGTATAATCTCTTTAAGAATTGAATCTGTGGATTGGGAATTAAGGAAGTAAGGAAGTATGGATTCAGGGAGGTCTAGTAGTATTTTTTCCTTTTTGCATCTACTATGTTAAAGATGGGAAGAAGTTGATTTTTCTCCTTGTAATCGGTTTTAGAAGTCTTTGCTTCTTATTATTATTAATGTGAATACTGTACTTACAAAAAAAACATATTTATTGATTATAATTAGGGATCATAATAAGTTGCTTCCCCTTTTCATTTAAATATGAATGCACACTCGTTGAAAAAATAACAAAGCGCGTATTAGAAGGAATGCATGTGCATTGTTATTTAAACATGTCTGAGTCCCTTCCAAACCTCCATGCAACAATGCCACATTTGATCCTGGAAAACACATCAGTGCGGGAACACACGTGCATTCCTAAGTGTCTATGCATAGTTCCTAAGCATGCACATACTCAAGAAAACACACAAGTTCCTATATGTGTTAAAAAAGGGTCGGTCAACTCACATTTTTGTGAATTAATCATGCCTCCCCAATAAAAACAAACCTCGTAGGAGAGAATGTGAGCATGTTCTAGTTTGTAGAAGCCAACCCCACATCCAATTCCATCGTCATCATGGTAGGTAAGCTCATTTTTTTGTCATTTTTGTTTTCATTTTATAATTTTGTTTTTTTTGTTTTAATTTTTTTGTTATTTAATTGTGTTTATTATTTAACAACTATGGAGGAAAAATTAGACCCAAATATAAACCAAAACTCTAACCCCTAGCAAACCCAAACAATGAATTAAATCAATGTTTGGATGAGTTGAGAAACCTAACTGGTGAACTTTGTAACACAAGAGAACCATCCCTCCAATCATTAGACACATCACTTAACTCCATTATTGGGTAATTATCATATATATCCAACTATAGACCAAGGATGAGGGAATTATACTCAATTGGAATTAGCAAGGAAGAAGTTAAAAATTTAAATATAACCAAACAATCCATGTTCCAATTGTTCATTTACTCAAGAACCAACCAACCACCTGATCCAAGAACGAGTCATCTATGCATGGATTGGTACACATTTCAACGATGGAGTGACCAATGGTAGAATTGATGGACGTTTATGATGTTTGATAAACCTACCTACAATAATAGGGAGGTTACCTGTTGAGGCCTAGAAATTCGTAGGCAACAACAGCAAGAGATTCTCCCCAGTCAACGTTCCCAACTAGCCCATGACTATTTGGTGTAGGGAATCCGTCCAGTTTGCGGTCTGGCTACTGTAGGTCAAGTAACAAAAATAAAAGGTTTTACCGGTTGCGGCCCGGTCCACCGTATATATTTTATATTTTTGACTTTAAGTATGATATGCAAGTGCCTACCTAACATGCAGATTGATTAAGAATGCAAGGAGTGTTCACAATGTGATGCGCAGGTTCTTACCTCTCGTCTTAGGCTCTCTTGCATCTAAATCACACACACAACAAAAAATTAAAACTGACTACCTAACCTATCCCTAGGGAGCAAGATTGTCACTTATTAATGAGTAATGTATTTTGTGCATGCATTATAAAAAGAAATCAGAGATAGCTGATACTTCTTTCAAACACATGAACATTTAAAGATATTTGAACAACCAGATAGCCAATTGTCTATGAACAATATTCATTACTCATAGTGGAAATTTCATAAAACAAACCAGATATCATTCATACAAGAACATAGGTTCAAAGAGTTAGAACGATATCATAGTTAATGGACACAAAGCTGAAAACGAAATAGTTCCTCTTCAACAAATCCATAGCATAACATTTGAACATTCCACCAAGCTTTCTCCAATAGGAAAACTGTAATTATTTATTGCAAACAGAAATAATTCTTCTTACAATATGTCTCCCAATCTAACTGGGAAAAAGTCCATTCTCTTATCTAAATCTTCTATATTTATACAAAAAGAACCAAACCGCTGGGCTGCCCATGAATGATTCTTGGGCTTCCCAAAAACCATTTAATCTCACAATTTTGTCCTTTTATGAGTGCTCATGATTTAGGCAATACGTTACATTTCCGATTTAATCTTATGAATACTACATATAACTGGACCAGCTTAGTAACTGATAGGCCCTTTCCAAGCCTGGGCTTTTGTTTCCACCAATTCTGCCTTTTCTTGTATTTGTCCTTTCTTAGATCTCGTTGATTTCAGAACAAACTCTGCTTATCACTTTTTAGACAAACTTTTCTCAGCTTTATCCTTCAGCTATGTCTCCTCGTAGCAGTAATCTGTAGAATCTTCTGAGTCTGTCTGTAGTTAAAAAAAAAATTCATTATTAATTAGGACTGCATCTTTTCAACAAAATTAAACCACACTAACAATAAAACTAATATCAAAATGAGGCCCTGTACTATGCTTTCATCGCGAAAAACTTAACAAGAATCAGAAACCACCACCGCCCACAGAAAGGTTAAAAACTCACGGAATGGCGGGAAGAACCTTATCGGCGGCTAAACCATTAAAACATTGGTAGGATAGTCTTATTCCTAGCCACAACGATGGCTTTCAGATGGACAACGAGTTCTGTGAAACCGTTAATCCTATCGGCGTCCGAAAGACTAAACACTAAAGCATTGGGCAAAAACTCCTTGTCAGCGATCGGAACAACATAACGTCGGGAGGTTAGCATACTATGCAACCGCAACGGTGGAAGATGAAAAGGCTATGGGCTCCATGGTGAATAAACATATCAGCGAGAACGGTAACAAAAACATTGATGAGTGGAGCAGTTACATTGGCGGACACTTAGTTTACTCGGGAGCCACAATGGTGGAAGGTAATTAGACTACCACCTTCGATCAAAGTTATAAAACTTTTCGATATGGTGCAGAAAAACGTGAAAACGTTAAGTGCTCAAAAAAACTTGAGGTTGTACAGCAGTCTAAAAGCTTGTCTCATCTTCAAAACAGTGACTCCATAAAGATAAAAAAACGACCGACTCAAACCTCAACCAACCTCTGGCAATGCAAAGCAAGTCGAAATAATAACATCATAGCATCGGCATAGTCAAGCTATCCGTCAGAAAAATCATCGTTCAGCTTCTGCGACGGCG
This sequence comes from Pseudotsuga menziesii, assembly GCA_001517045.1. Lineage (NCBI taxonomy): Eukaryota > Viridiplantae > Streptophyta > Pinopsida > Pinales > Pinaceae > Pseudotsuga > Pseudotsuga menziesii. Next base: position 58,738 of record LPNX010948460.1, read on the forward strand.
GCCCCGTAGGGAAATATGGCTCTGATGCATGGTTAAATGACTTCCAAACAACCAAACTAAAACGTTAAGTTCCAACAGACTTTCGGCCGGGCAGTGACAAAAAAGTTTGTTTCACCTTCAAAACAGCGACGAAAACAACAAAAGACTTCCGATATCAAAGAAGGAAATTGCAGATCAAAAGGGAAACATTTTAAATCAAATCTTCAAATTCCACAACTCAAACAATTTCAGACATAAGTGATTTACCAAAAAGCACGAAAAAAGTTGACCTCAAAACAATCCAAACTTGTAGCAGAAGGGAAAGAAAAACAGATTTCATGGATCCAAACGATTCTAGGCAAGGTAAAAATTAAGAGGAGGGTCCAAAATTTCAAAAATTTGGGAAAACAGTTGCAGCTGCAACAATTGGCGACTACCTGGTGAACCTTGTTAACACCCAAAAAGGGTTCACTGCCTCATCTACCCCATTACATGGCTCATTTGTCCATTGTCCTACCATATTTCCATCAAAAACCCATAAAACCATCTGAAAAGCCTCCAAAAGGCTTAAAATGCCTCCAAAAGGCCATAAAACCCTCTTTTCCTCCAAA
>LPNX010948460.1:59565-111545 GCA_001517045.1 Pseudotsuga menziesii
TTTTAATTTATTTTATTTCCCGTTTTGTCCTTTCGGCTATTGTTTTCGACCGCCGTAAACCGTGGTTTTTTATTTCACAGTCGCGGTTCGACCGCGTCTTTCCAACTCTAAGCTGTGACTCGCCCGCGTCCTTTTCCCTGTTTGTTGCGCTTCGACCGCGCCTTTCCAGCTTTAACCCGCGCCCTAAGCGTGCCTGTTTTGTCCAAACCCGCGGTCCGCCCGCGTCTGTTCTTCAGAAACCCGTGACCTAAGCGCGCCTATTTTTTCCAAACCCGCAGTCAGCCCGCGTCTGTTCTTCAGAAACCCGCGACCTGAGCGCGCCTGTTTCCTCTAAACCCGCGGTCCGCTCGCGTCTGTTCTCCAGAAACCCGCGATCTGTTCGCGCCCTTTTCCTTCAAACCCGCGGTCCGGCCGCTGATCCGATTTACCTTTTACAATTGTTCCTGCTTTTGAACCCAACCCCTTTTGCTGCCATATTTTATGCACTTGCACAGCCGTCTGTTCTACCTGCACTTTTATCCCCCTTTACAAATTTTTTACAACTTTCAGCATTGTTTATTCAAATAATTTTGCATGATAAAACTTTTGTTTCAGTATTATTGATATTTAGGAAGTTGTCCTGGCACTTCTCTTCTGGGATTCATAACCTCACCAGCACACAATCTGTCACCTAATTCAAGTGAGACTTAAAACCTACTTAACTCAACCAACATTCTAACCCCATTTGGGGAACACAAAAAAAAATTTTAGTTAGGTAGGATTGAGGGGATAGGCTTCCAATAACACCCCTCGGTTATTTACACTTGAGACATAGTTGTTGTCCATTAGGGAACCAAAATCCCCTAGTATTTTTTGACACGGTCACAACCGGTTTATCAGAGTGCCTCTCCCTTAGGAGAGTTGAAGTCGTGAGATTGGTTCCGGAGGTCTGAGTGGAATACCGAACTCCATTCAGTAACTGAAGGGCTACCTTTCGCAGTTCTCGGGATATCCCTGTATAGGGGTATTGCGGTTAAAGGACCAAGCGACAGATTTACCTTTCTGGACGTGTCATGAACGGGGTATCTTAGTTGCCATTCTTCTAGGATTTGACTACCCGGTGTCCCTCCCGGTAGGGGGATACCTTAGCCACTTGGCTTCCCTATTCATATTGTCTGACTTGGATTTCATCACCTTGTAGAGGATATGTCTAGTTAAGTCATAATACTTTTAGTTAGGTGTTTGCATGCTCCCTTACCTCCTTTTGGTCTAGTGAGTCCACCGGTTTTTATTTTTGTAGGCAACTTGCTGTTTATTTTGGTATTCTGACCATTTCTGTTGACACTCCGCCTATTGTAGCACGCAGTTACAGTGGGTGTTTTGAGTTGGTTGTTGGCCTGAGCGCCCTATTTTTTGAGCTCTCCTTCTGCACACTCGGTTGCATTAGAGTTTTTGAGCTAATTTGTAGTTACCTCAACCCACAGAGATTTGACTCCATTTGTCACCATTGAGTCTCCGAGACATTCTCGGCGCCTCAGAGGCGAGCCTCCACAGCACGGTTCACTTGACACCACCCGTCATCGACACAGGTCATCATCACTTGATACCGCTCATCATAGATCTCGAGCCTTGTCACTTGACTCCACTCGTTAGCGGCATAGAGCTCCGTCACCAGATACTGATGCCCCTTATTTTACCTCCGATTCTGAGCCAGAATTCGAGAACCCCCTTTACACTGCTCCTACTAGCCCCATGGCTAGCGTGACTCCCACTCCCATCTTGGTAGGGACCGTTGGTGGCACATCCACCACGACACCTGTTACCACACCTACCTTGGGTATGCCCTCCACGGGGGTCCCCTCTACTGTTCCCCTCACAGTACCGATTCCCGCAGCGGGAATACCTATCCCCACTCCTTTAGTGACCCATACCACTCATGGTGGTGCAGGACCGTCCTATACCACCTTAGTTCCCCCACTTGGGGGAAACCTCCCTCACATGACCCCTCCACTTGGGGGCATCGGCCCCAACTTAGCTCAACCCACTACCATGTCACATCCTTCGTCCAGTTTGCCATTCATGGCTAGCCTCAACCTACCTGACCTAGCCAGATTAACCAACGATCCCATCCGACACGACCCTGCATGGCCTCACATGCCCACAAAGCTCCCCTCTAACATCCCTAAATTCGAGGGAAAGGCAGGTGAGGACCCACAGAACCATATCATGTCCTTCCATCTATGGTGTTCCTCCAATTCCATAGTAGACGACTCTATTCGCCTCCGTTTATTACAGCGCACTTTCACTGGCTCTGCTGCCAAGTGGTATATCGAACAACCCCATGGAACCCATGCCACCTTTACTTCCCTTGCCTTGACCTTCCTGTAGTTCTTCCAGTTACCTATCCGCTATGACGCAGGCGTTGAGATCCTACTATCATGCAGACAAAACACGGCTACCCACATCATGGATCACATTCATGAATGGCGTCGACGCCGTAGCCTATGCAAAATCAAGTTAGATGACTGGATCTTCCTAGATTGGTTCCTTAAATCCCTCCTTCCTATCATTTCTAAGGATGTGGCATCCGAAAGACCCCAGTCTGAAGAAGAGGCTATCCTTAAAGCCGAACAGTTCGATCTCATTTACGCCCAGTCGGGTTATCTTTATACCATAATACCTGACACCCCTCGCGAAGATTCCTCCCAGCGCGATGCGCCGGGGGCATCCCACGCTGCCGACGGCATCATTGGTCGTATCTCTTCGCAGCCTCAACCATTTTCCATAGCCCGTCCTACCCCTGGCCCCGACCCTTTGGGGGGTACCTCACAATCTGGAGCAAACAACCCGTATGCTCCCATGACACATCACCACCATACCCATGGACCCTCATGTCCACCACAGTGTTTCGGTCATGCGACTCCTGCTCATGCCCCCCCTGTCGCACCTCAGTCCTACTATCACCAGCAGGATGCACCAACCCCTGCGGCACACCCACAATCCGCTCCACAGCACTATCAGCAACCCCCTTAGGTTGCTGCACCTGCGCAGCCTCCACCTACATATCATCCACCGCAGCCTGCTCCTGCCCACGTGCAACCTCAGAATCCACCTACTGTCCAAGGGCAAGTTTATGCTCAACAAAACCCGCAGCAAAACCAGAACAACCAACGCAACCAGGGACAACAAAATCGCGGTAGAGGCTGAAATCGTGGGAACAACCAACCGACCGAGCAAGCTGGTCAACAACCTAATCCCCCCGCTAGTAATAATGCGGCCCCTGATAAACAAAACCCTGATCGCCCGCCCAAGCAGGCTAAAAACCCCAATTTGCGCACAAACTATCCTTGTTCTGTTTGTGGGGTCTATGGCCACTACACACATTTTTGTCCACATATGGAGCGAGTTTGGAAACTTTTGGCTGCGGATGTACACCGCCAAGGGCAGGCGGCTCCTCAAGCACCACCCAACCCCCCACAACCTCAGCAGCCACCTTTGGTGCTGCAAAACCCCTTACCAACCCAAGGCGTAGTGAACACTGAACCGTTGGCTCCCCCTCAAACTAACGCACCAACCCAACAAATCACTTACACTGCCCCTGATCAACCCATGTTCAATTCAGGGACCCACCACTTGTTGATGATGTCCTCCGATGAGGTCAACCTCCAGACCCGGCGGAACCAATATGGCTCCACCCCTAAAGCCCCTCCCGCCGATACACCTACTAACGCTCATCCCACTGATCAGGCGTTGCGTATACCTCCACCTCCACTAGCTGGCGCTCCCAGAGCACCTCGTTTCCCACTTCGCCGTATCAACAATAACCCCAATGCGCGGGCTGCGTCAAACTACAACATTGTCGATGACTTAGCCCAATCCCCCGCAGCCATGTCTACGTTAGAAGTCTTAAAAAATTGCCCTTCGCAGCGCAAGAATTTACTCTCAGCTATTGGGGCTATTGATCCAAATGATTCGCAGTTAATGGCATTTGATTTAGACCAATCCGAGCCCCGCCTACCTTCCACTTTGGCATTCCAAGTTTCTGTTTCCATTCGGAATTTTGTCATCCACCGATGCATTATTGATGAAGGTGCCTCTACATGTGTCATGCCCACCTCCATCTGGCAGAAAATGGGATCCCCCCCTCTACAGTAGTCCTCTACTACATTGCGAGCCTACGACGGTCGTTCAGCTCAACCCCAAGGCCTATTAACTAACGTCCCCGTCTCACTGGCCGACAAAATTGTCCTCATAAACATCGAGGTTATCAATGCACAGCTTGATTACAACCTTTTACTTGGCCGCAGCTACATGTATGCCATGCGGGCAGTTGCTTCTACCGTTTTTCGTACCATGATGTTCCCCCATGAAGGACGCGTGGTCAAGGTTGACCAACTCACTTACCTTGATCCCAATGCCCCCGCGGCACCCGAAAATGTTCTCCCCATGGTTGAACAACCTATTTCGAGTTCCACCACCTCATTCGTTTCTTCTATGGGGCCTGGAGTTTACTCAGACGCACCCATGACCTCCACCTTCCCATCTATTCCACCCCCGTCACCTGCCACTGAAGTGTCCGACCTTTGTACCCTGTCCCATAACACGCGAACTCCTACTAATCAACCGCCCTTGTTGCCTCAACCCCCTTTGGTACCTAGTCACATTGGTGCTACACCCATCCATACCATTCCTTTCCTCTTCCCTCCCTCAGGAATAGTTAGCGCCCCAGTCATGGCCACCCTCAACCTTCCCGGGTTAACCTTAGGATTACCCGTTTGGTATCTTTCACCTCCCATTCGTCCGTCGACACCAGATATCATCCTGCAACCAGTGCAACCCATTGTCACTACTAGTCAACCACCTCCCGGTGTCACTACCCCGTCAACCTCCACGAAACCCCCCCCTCTTCTTCCCAAACCCACTGGGGACAGAGGCCCCCAACCTTACACTGCTGTCCCACCTCCTAAGACAGTCAAAAATCCCCCTGTGTTTCGTGCCCCTCCCAAATGCGCGTTGTGCGATGAGTTGGGCCATGCGACTCACTTATGTCCTCAATTACCGGCATTACAGGAATACATGCAACTACTTGACGACGACCCCACTATCCCGGTTGTCCATCTAGATCCAACCCCTATGCCTCGAGACAAATCCCTGCGCACTAACCACTCCTGTGCCTTATGCGGTGTCTACAGGAATTACTCACATCACTGTCCCGATCTCCCCGAGTACAGAGTAGCTCTCTTTGAAATGAACAATCTGGATCTTGAGATGGCACCACCCACCATTGTGGAAATCCATTCCCCGGTCTCTTCCCCTTCCGGAGAGGTCAATACCACTCTCTTTGAGATGAACAATCTGGATCTTGAGACGGCACCAACCACCATTATGGAAATCCACCCCCCGGACTCTTCCTCTTCCGAAGAGATTAATACCATTTATATGATCTCTTCCACCACTACTCCTTCGTCAACCGATTTGATGACACAAACATTCCGTACGGATGAGGAGATTCTCGAGGCTCTCACTACCCCGGATTATCCTTGGGATGACATGCACCATCGTTCCTACTTCCTCCCGGATGAATCTTCCTCTAACACTGCTACCCAATTTGCAGTTGAATCCAAAGACTTCCTTCCCCCCAAGGTCGACTGGTTCAAGGACCCTATTCTTGCTCCTGACGCCTTCGAAGAGGGTAACATGGCCAACATCTCACCTGTCATCCAAATTGATATCGCTTCCCCCGGAGGCACCCCTGAACTCATCGCTTTAGGAGCATCTTGCACTGCGCAGGAGATTGAGGAATACAAAACACTCTTCAAAGAATTCCGTGATGTCTTTGCCTGGTCCTATACCGAAATGCCTGGTCTTGACCCTGCCATTATAGAGCAGCACATTGACACATGGCCTGATGTACCCCTCGTTTGTCAGAAGCAGCGTCCCATCCATCCCTCAAAACTCCCAGTGTCAAAGCAGAGATTGAAAAGCTTCGCACGGCATGATTCATTTATCCTATTGCCTATACCACTTGGGTTTCAAACCCTGTTCTTGTCAACAAGAAACAAGGCACCATTAGGGTATGCACTGACTTCTGAGACTTAAACCGCGCATGTCCCAAAGACAATTTCCCTACGCCATTTATTGACCAGCTCATTGATGCGTGTGCGGGGCATGAAGTCCTCTCATTCATGGACGGTTTTTCCGGATACAATCAGATCCAAATCCGCAAGGAAGACTAGTACAAAACCGCTTTCACTACCCCATAGGGGCACCTTTGCCTATCACGTCATTCCTTTCGGCCTAAAAAATGCTGGTGCCACATTCCAGCGGGCCATGACCTATTGCTTTCATGATTTGGTCCATATCTTGCTCGTCTACCTTGATGACCTTACAGCTCGTTCCCGAAAACGATCAGACCACCTTGATGACCTTCGGCAAGTTTTTCTACGTTGCCGCAAATATCAGATCCGCTTGAACCCACACAAGTGCGTATTTTGCGTCCCGGCAGGCTGATTGTTAGGTTTCATTATTTCCCAGAAAGGAATTACTGTTGATCCCCTAAAAGTCCAAGCCATCTTAGACCTTCCCTCTCCTCGAATGCTACGGCAACTCCAAAGTCTGCAAGGGCGATCCAATTTTCTGTGACGCTTCGTTCCTGATTACACCACAACCGTTCACGATTTCTTGCGCCTGCTCCGTACCCACATACCCTTTGTCTAGAACAAGCAAGCCAGAGCTGCATTCAAAGCCCTCAAGAAAGCTCTCACACAAGCCCCCTTGATCTCCCCTCCGGATTTCTCTCAGGACTTCATCCTTTACGTCTCGGCATCCGAGCATGCTGTGTCCGGAGTCTTGGTTCAAGAAGACGCCTCACGCCAAGAGCATGTCATTTACTACGTCAGCCAGACCTTGTCCGGCCCACCCCTACGTTACCCATATGAGGAGAGACTAGCCCTAGCAGTGGTCTTTTCCGTCCAAAAGTTGCAACACTACATTTTGCTTAGTCATACCACAGTCGTCGCCGATTCCAACCCCATGGTATATCTCTTAAACCAGCGGCTCCTGCAAGGTTGTGTGGCTAAATGGGTCATTATCCTCCAGGAATATGACCTCACGTTCCGAACACCTAAGAGCACTAAAGCCCTTGCGCTTGCCTAGCTCATCACTGATCTCCCTTCATTTATCCCGGCCCCACCCATCTCCGAAGAGTTACCCGATAATCACTTGTTTACTATCTCGTCCGATGACCCATGGTACGGTGATATCTTGTTATACCTGCGCACGCAGAAGTTCCGACCCACCGTCACTCGTAATGGACGTCGTCGTATCCGTCACCAGTCCTCTCGCTACCTCCTCATAGGATATGTCCTTTACCGGCAAGGAGTCAACACAATTCTTCGTCATTGCCTTACACACGAGGAAGCTGAACAAGTCCTTAATGATTGCCATAACGGTGCCTGCGGCGGCCATTTCTTAGGGATGGCCACTGCCCAAAAGCTCGTCCGCGCCGAATACTTCTGGCCCACACTTTTTACCGACTACATCACTGCGGTCAAGCATTGCCATAACTGCCAACTTTTTGCCCCCAAGGCCCGGACACCACCTGCTCCGTTACACCCAGTCATTACCGTTGGTCCCTTTTGTAAGTGGGCCATCGACTTCATGGAGTGTAGACCCCCATCTACAAACGGCCATAAGTACATCATTGTTGCCGTCGATTACTTCACCAAATGGGCGGAAGCCATGCCCACCTTCAACTGTACCGCTAACACTGCTGCCTGTTTCTTTTTCAACCATGTTATCACTCGATTCGGGGTCCCTAAACAGTTGGTCTCAGACCATGGATCACACTTTGAAGACTCTGTTTGGCGCGAATTATCTACCTTCCTCAATTTTCAACACCAGTTTTCCTCGGCTTACTACCCTCAAGGGAACGGTCAAGTCGAAGCCGTTAACAAAATACTGAAAACCATACTCCAACGAACTGTTGATCGGCATAAGTCCAATTGGCACCATATGCTATTCCCTGACTTATGGGATTACTGTACCTCCACCAAGACCTCCACTGGTTTTACCCCGTTTCATTTAGTTCACGGTGTAGAGTCTGTCCTCCCCATCGAGTGTCAGATACCTGCCTTACACATCGCCGTTGAGCTTCTCCCCGATACTTCCCGCCTTGAGCAACGTCTGCTCTCCCTCAAACAAGCTGATGAAGATCGTCGTGCCACTCTCCAGAACATCGAAGCTGCCAAAAACCGCTCCAAAGCCAGCTATGACAACCAAGCCCACGACAAAACTGGTAAAGGAAAGTTTGAGTCCATGTGGCAAGGCCCTTACATCGTTCAGACTTGCCTCAGCAAGGGGGCATACGTTTTAGCCGACTCTGAAGGCCACCCTTTATGCAACCCCCGCAATGGGTTGTATCTTAAACCTTTTTTCCCATAACTGAAACTGCGACCTCATTGGTCCGCATTGTAAAGTTTGCTCTCCCTTTTTATTTTTTCCCTTTTTTACCATATTCTCATATTCATCGTCTTTGCATGACCACAGATGGACCATCTTCCACCTAGTTACATTGGCTTCGCTGATGGGGCAAGCCGCTGGTCTCCCAACCTGGCTTCTGCAGCATGGGTCTTATACTCCCCTTCCAACGAACTGATTCACCTTGACGGAACATGTATAGGCACTGCTACCAATAACTAGGCGGAATATGATGCTGTGACTGGTCTCCTGACTGCTGCCCTCCAGATGGGCATACGTCACCTTCTTGTGTTCTTGGACTCCCAGCTACTTGTCTCCCAGATCAACAACTGCTACCAGGTGCGCGATCCTTGCCTATTTAGAAAATTCCTGCGTACAAAACAACTTAGCCGACAATTTGAATCCATCACATTCACACATGTCCCAAGAGCTCAAAATAGTGTCACAGATCAAATGGCCAATAACATCCTAGATTGGCATATCAATCACACCATATAAACATCTCCATCATGCATCATAACATCTCATCCAACTATATCATAAACCATAAAACCACATTTGCATCCATAGGGGCATCCACGTGCCCAACATCCTAGACTACTTGCATCCACGTGCAACACATACATATAACACATCATCAAGCACATCCACGTGCGTACAAATGGTAAAACATCATAAACAAAAAAGTGCATCCATATGCATAGATATATATATATATAAAATATATACATGAGCTAGACATGTCCTGAGTACCCCTGTACTCAGCTATACAAAAAATGTATGTACAATCCCAAAACCTCATAAAGTACAGGCTGTAGCTACAAAAAATAGGGGGGAGTCCCCTGCACCCCCTAATGGGAGTCGTAACCGACATCACTGTCAGTGTCTGCTGCCTCTAACTCCTCTCCTCGCTCCTCCTCTGGCGCGTCCACATCCTGTCTGGGCCCCTGGGCCCGTGCCCTATCCGCCAAAAGGGCCACCCGGATCGCGATCGATCTAAAATCTCGGGGTGCCCCCAAGCAATCCTGGACCACAGCCGGATCCAGGTCCCACCATCCCGTGTCAGTCACTCCCACAAGCAACTGATCTAACAGCACCCGTACGGACTCCAGTGTCCTCTCTGCATCTGGACGACGCACCTCCCCCCGCCCAGGCAAAGCAGGAATGGCCACAGTCCCTCTACGCGCCACATGTCCTGGCGGTGGCCTCGGACCCACATCTGCAACACACCATTTTGTCAGTTACCATATATCAACAATATATCATATACATCAAACTAGACAATGCAAACAAATCATACATACCGTCTAGCCCCCATGCCTGTCCTAGTGGTCGTGGAGCATCCGGATCTCCAGTGAAGTCCATATCCCTGTATGGATAGTCCTCCAGCGTCAGTGGTAGCTGGAGCCACTACAAGTACAGCTCCTGCGTGAAGTATCGCCCTACGTCCCCGCCACCATGGCGGCGCATCATCTCTCCCCACCACACAATCCGAGGCTCCCTCAAGCCTCCTGCTCTGACCGGCACCCGCAGCCGCAGTGTGGGGACCCTCTCCATGAAGAAGGCACACAAAAATGAACCATAACAAAATCCCTTACCAGATTCCTTCGCCGCAGTCAGCTGTCACTGCACGCAGGTCAGGAACATCTGGCCCCACGCAAAATAGGTCCCAGCCAGTACACGCTCCACGAGCTGCATCTGACCCCCAGACACCTTCTCAGGTGACTGGGACCCCAAAATACGAACCACACATGCCGCCATCACCTGGACTGCTGGCTCCCATAGATCCCTCACCAAGAGTGCATTCCGATGCACCCGAGCCTTCGGCCGACAGAACCGCTCCACCATTCCATCCATATCCAAGTCCACAGACACCCGCGGCTGAGTATCTGCTACCCTCCCCAGGCAGGGAAACCCCGTCAAGAAATAAACATCAGTGAGGGTGAGGTCCACCCTCTCTCCCTGCACTCGAAACGCCAGTGTGTCTGGCTCCCAGAATCCGACCAACCGGTTCAGCAGCAATCCTGCTGACCGCATCATAGGAACCTCTGCGAACTTCAACAGTCCGAAGAGTCCTAATAGTGACCACACCCGGCGATCCTCTCGAACGACTGTCACTATCTCGTCCGGAACCTCTCGCTCCCTCCATAGTACCTGTGGCATCATGTCAATCACACAACGAAGTCTCATTAGGCTCACGTCAAAATAATGGCCCTTCCCACCCATCCAAACAAAAACCAGAACAGCCCGGCCCCCGACCGCGGCTGTCAAGCCTACAGCCGCGGTCCCCGACCGCGGCTGTCAGGCCTACAGCCGCGGTCCACGACCGCGGCTGTTAGGCCTACAGCCGCGGTCCGCGACCGCGGCTGTCCCGGCCCGTACCCGCGGTTCAAGACAGCGGCTGTCCCGGTCTAAACCCACGGTCTGAGACCGCGGTTTCGCCCCCCTAACCCGCGGTCCCCCCACATGGACCATACAAATCATCCCCTGGGACCCACTACCCCCCCCCCAAACCCAAAAATAATGCAGGTATAAGTTTAACGGAATACCTGTATCTCCCAACTCCGCAATCGACTGGTCAGATCGTCCAGAAATGACAACTCAGCTCTGGTCCACTGTGATCACGAGTCAACGTCCACTAGTCAAATGACACATGTCATGTTGGGCCCACTTACTATTTATAGTCCGTTGACTTTTCTCTTCTTTGGCCATTCTGAACCCAGACGGAGTCCGTTTTCAGAACCGTTTCCACCATTGGAATCAGCACAACGAAACCATCACAATGGTCACCTTGTTGCATTATTTTTCACTACACCATTTTTTCCCATTTTTTCGATACCAATAGTCACCTCGGTTTGCGCGCCACTTCGGCCGCTCTCCGTTTTTAACACTTTTTATATCGTCGGATTCACTTTTTCGAGCTCGTGACGATGCTTGAGATCACTTCTCGCTCTCACTTGGTACAATCTCAACATTGCGTCTCTACACCTTGCCGCATCAATTTGCGTGCCGCATCGGCCGTCATCAGATTCTTTTACACTTTTTTCATGAGCCATCCACTCCTGTCATACTGCAAATGTTTCGTTATTTTGCCACCATTCATTCACCCCGCAAGGAGGCCCACCAGTGTCCCCCCCACCCCCAGTCCTGGTCATCATAAATATTCCTTGATTGAACACTTCCTCCTTGCCTGGACATTTATTCAAAGTCTTCTTATTTGCTTTCAGACTCCTTAAAATTGAAAGCAACCACGAGCATGTACTGTCGTGGGCTCGTAAAATCCACATGACAGTATCATTCCATTACTTCAGAGTCTTCTTATTGCTTTCAAACTCCTTAAAATTGAAAGCAACCACGAGCATGAACTATCCTAGGCTCGTAAAATCCACATGACAGTACCATTTTATATCCACACTTCTTCTAGTTCCCTAACCCATGAAGAAGTCCCCCAGCGCCTCTTGGCGCTATGATCGATCCTCTCGGCAGCACCCCCAATCAGGTCGCCTTTGTTCAGAGAATTCTGCAGTCTCCTGCCATTTGACCACAGCATTGAGTCTCCCTCAACCCAGTCACCCTCCCAGATCCCATACAGCTATGATCCCTTTACCACCAGTCAGTTTCATATGCTGCCCGATCATCCCCGCCATCATACTCTGAACAAAGGAAGTTTGAGTCCACCCACTCTACTTGCCCAGTTATCCCCCCCCGGTTTATCACTCCCGCCATCAGTACTACCACAATTCGGTTTTTCACCTCGCGCTCCTGTCAAGGAAACATCATTGCCTTGATAGTTGCAGGTCTCCCTCTGTCGATGACAACCCCTCTATTCCATAGGATAGACCTAGAGGTCCTTGCGCCTTGGACCCATCACCATCTGTGGTGAGTGCCTATGAACCATTTTGGGAGGAGTCATCATTGCCTCTCCGAATAGTTGTTTCTCACATGCTCGACTTCAGCACCTTAATCGCATCGTTGAGAATCGCGCAGGATGTATATCCTTTCCATTATGTGTCGAAGACCCCGGATTTCCCTCGACTCTAGCACATTGGTGAGTCACATCAAAACGCTCAGTTATATGTCCCTATGGATGTCCGGGCTGCGTTGGCGATTGTATTCGGAAGCCATCCAGTTCCATGCTTCCTTGAGTACCCAGTTCAGTTCCAGATCAGTGTACCATTGCAAGTATGACCGTTGTCACTTTGATCCAGCAGCTCATTAGTTCCTGTGGAACCACATTCAGTAGCACTGCTATCATTCCAGTGCATCAGTTGTTCAGTTCAGACATGGTCATCCCAGCAGTATGTTCCAGATTGGTGTCCCTTCTGGACCCTTATGATATACACAGTGGATTTCTATGTATCCTACAGGTCCCTCTTTTCGGGCCTCACAGTTATGTTTATGCATCTTGATACGAGCATGGGTATGCCCGCCTCGTCCAGATGATCAGATGATTCCTCATCCATTATTGAGGTTATGTACTTTTCAGTCCTTGCAGTTGGTTCGAGATCGATGTTCCGGGCTTCAGTTGGTTCCTTCTCTTCTCCACACCCCAGGAAAAACAAATATGACTTATGATGTCCATCGGCCATACGATGAGCTCCTGCCCTCGCACATCAGGGAGCAATCTGTTAACACCCAAAAAGGGTTCACTACCTCATCTACCCCATTACATGGCTCATTTGTCCATTGTCCTACCATATTTCCATAAAAAACCCATAAAACCATCTGAAAAGCCTCCAAAAGGCCATAAAACCCTCTTTTCCTCCAAAAAATATCCAAAATTCCTCCAAAAAAGCAAAAATCTCCAAAAAGGAAGAAAAAATATAAAATAATGAGGAAAAGGAGAAAAAAACCTTAAACAGCTGAAACCCTAACCCTAAACCGCATGGTTTCCAATTATAAATAAGGGGTGGAGATCCCTTATTTCACATCCACAATCACAAGTATCCTGCTTCTGCCAAAATTGCTCTTGAAATCCTAGCTCACCATTGAGCTGCTTTCACCGTGAGAGCCCGTTTTGGCCCATTTCCACCATTGGAGAAAGAGAAGAAGCAGCTTGAAGCTCGGAGCCACCGACTCGGATCACCGCAAAGGGCTTCACCAACCTTCACATTGGAGGTCAGATCAATACAAAATTACTATTTACTTTTTACTGTTTTGCTTCATGAACATGTTTAGATTTAGTTTTTTATTTCAGTTATAGCTTTTAATTCACATATCATTGAACTGCTACTAAGGAATCCATTGTCCTTAGTAGGTACTCATTCGTACAAGCTAGGGGTAAAACCCTAGCAACAAACCTAGATCTCTAGACAATTAATTTCTTAAGTATCAGACTGTTTGACAATAAAACGAACATGTTGAATTCTTCTAGACGTCTGGATTTCCCAAATGGAAAACATATGTACTTTTAATCATTGATGATAGTCCAATTTAGGAGAATGGAAACCAAGATTTCCAAGTCAAGATGACTCTTTCGAGGCCAGGAAGATGAGTTTCATTTATTACCTCTGTCTTCAAGTAGCTACCATCTTGGGCACCACAAGATTGTAACATATGGTAAACAAAAATATTCATTTATTCCTCATTCCCATGCCATTTGGCACTTTTGTGTTTTGGACTTTGTTCGGTTTCATATGAGTCCTCCTGCATGCCTTTCCTTCTGAATTTTATTCAGGTTCCTCTATCCAGAGTGTCCTTTTGTATGAGAGATGTATTTAACTTTCAGCTCACTAACGGAGAAGAACTTGGCAATTTAGTACTTGTATGTTTCAGTACTTTGTTTCGATACCTTTCATAGGAGTTTTTCAACTCTGATCTGCCTTTTGGCATTTAATTCCTGGCATGGGATCATTTATGTATAATATACTGTTTACCTTGCTTCCTTTCCATGGGCCTTTTGCTGTCACCCCCTCAGACATTTTTAAATGTGAGATGGATGAAGCCTCAAAATAGTATTCCCGAACTTTTGATCCTGGTTTATTTTACAAGGATTAAGTAGGACTTCAATGTGTTCATAGCCATTCAGGAAAACTGCTAAACTGGAAGAAATTCTTTCAAATAAAACAATAGTACACAGTATTACACTAAAGGACTTTAATTACTCCAGAATTCTGATATTCTCCATGCAACCAAAAGTTTGCCTCTTTCTTATTGAAATCAAGCAAAATCTAAACTAAAACAAAATAGAAATAAAACCAATCATAACAAACAACCAACTCAAATTATTTATGTACAAGATAAAAGAACAAAACAAAACTCAGGAAAAATAAGGTTTGAGAACTAAACCATTTACTGGTAAGTTCTCTTCCCACCCCTGAAGATCCTGCAATTTATAAGTTGAGGGGCCAAGCTTGCCGCAATCTGGAAAGGGCCTACCCATAGCTGTTGGAATTTCGTGTGTTTTCCTTTTTCATCATGGGGGTGGTCCCACTTGAGAACCAAATCTCCCTCCTTGAATTCTTTTGTTTCAGCTTTGTGTTTATCAAACCAGCTCTTTACTACTTCCTTTTATTGTTTAAAATGTTCTCTGGCCTTTGATCTAGACTCTTCTGCCTTCAACAGATTATGTATCCTCATTTGCAAAACTTTATTATTTGATCCTCTAGATTCTTGAGCTATTATGGAAAAGGGTAGCATGATATTGGGGGGTAGAATGGCCTCTTTTCCATAAACAAGGGTATACAGGGACACACCTAACGAAGTCCTGGGGGTGACCCTATCATCCCAAAGGGTATTTGGTAACGCTAAGTGCCAACTCCTCTGATTTTCTATCACCGTTTTTTTTTTTAAATCCTAATCAAATTCTTGTTTGTAGATTCAGCCAAACCATTTCCCTGTGGATAATAGTTAGCAGAGTAATGCAACTTAATTCCTTTCTCATGAGCAAATGCAGTTAACCTAATCGAGGAAAAATAATTAGCATTATTGCAAACTAAAGAAATTGGAACTCCAAACCTGGTCATAATATGATCTTGCAAGAAGTCCATGACCGCATCTTCATTTACTTTGCGCAACGGAATGGCCTCGACCCAACGAGTGAAGCAGTCGGTTGCCGTCAAAATATATTTGTGTTGTAAGGAAGAATTTGGCTTTATTTCTCCAATGATGTCCATCCCCCACTGCTCAAAAGGTTATGTTATCATAACGGGATTTAATGGTCCTGCTGCTTTAACTTGTTGTTCACCCCACCTTTGGCAAATGTCGCACTTTCTAACATGGGCATGTGCATCTTTGAACAGTGTGGGCCCATAGTATCCAGCTCTGAGAATTTTGTGTGATGTTGTATCTCCGAAGAAATGTCCTCTAGCAGGCCCATCATGTAAGTCTATCATTACTTTCTTCGCATTTTCTTTCTCTAAGCATCTAAGAAAAACTCCATCATAATTTTTTCTGAATAATATTCCTTCAACAATCTGATATGAGGCTAATTTAAGATGCAGTGCTCTTCTTTGCTTAGAATTCCAATGTTCTGGTAACAATCCCGACTGAAGGTAATGTACAAGGTCTCAATACCAGGAGTCTGGAGCTGTGAAAAGAGGACATACATCCACCAAATGTATCTCGGCTTCGTCTTCCCAGTTATCTTCTTCATTATCTTTACTTTCAGTCATTAGTTTGCACAATCCTTGTCCTTTAACTATGGAGGCTAGCTTGAATTTGAGGTCATACTCCTGTAGATTTGTTACCCAGTTGCCTCTTCTTTCTCCTAACTCATTTTGTACGAAAAGAGACCTCACAGCTGGGCGTGGAATTATTACCTTTTTCTGGTTCTTAAGTATATATTGCCTGAATTGTTTTACCGCTTTGAACACAGCATATGCTTGTTTATCCACAGCTGGGTAATTTAATTCAGCCCCTTGCAGACCAGTGTTCATAAATGATATGGGGAACTCATCTCCCCCATCTTCCTTTTGGGTAAGCACGGCTGCTAGTGAATCATCAGATGCAAAAGTGTACAGAATAAAATCTTTCTCAAAATCTGGACTTTTGAGGGAGGGTGCGTGCGTGATAGCTGTTTTTATTTTACTGAATGCATTTTTCTCTATATCAGTCCATTTGAATTGTACACTTCGCTTTACCATTTGTTGCAAAGGTTTGACAATTTGAGCGAAATCTGGCACAAACCTTCGCACGAAATTTATTGTCCCCATAAATGATTACATGCCCTTTTTACTATGGGGTAAGGGAATTTGTTTGATAGCTTTGATCCTATCTGGGTCTATGGAGATCCCCTTCTTAGAAACCACGTGACCCAACAACTTACCTTCTGTAACAACAAACACGCACTTCTTGGGGTTTAGTGAGATACCATATTTTCGGCAGCGTTCAAAAATCTGCTTTAGATGAAAAGCGTGTTCCTCTCTTTTCTTTGAGAATATCGTGATGTCATCGAGGTATACTACAACACTGAGGCCAATCAAACCGTAGAAAGGTATGTTCGTAGTCCTCTAGAAAGTAGCTACAACGTTTATGAGTCCAAAGGGCATCCTTTTGTAAGCAAAAGTTCCCCACCTGGTCCTGAATGTCATTTTTAGTCTGTCTTTTTCGGCTACTAGTACTTGATTGTAGCCTGAGAATCCATCTAATAAAGAGAATAATTCAAAGCATAAAACTCTTTGCAATATCTACTCCATGGGTGGAACAGGATAATTGTCTTTATCTAAAGCGCGATTTAAGTTTCTGAAATCCACACATAGCCTGATTTCTCCAGATTTCTTCCTTACTGGTACCAGATTTGAAACCCATTCTGAGTGTCTAACCTTGAAGATAATTCCAGCATCCAATAGTTTCGTAACTTCACTCTGGATTAAAGGTTCTAATTTTTGATGCATTTTCCTTAAAGGTTGTTGATAAGGTTTGATTCCAGATCTGATGGGGATAACATGTTGAATAATATTGGTTTCATATGTCTTCAGATCTTCATACGTCCAGGAAAAAACATCTTTGTATTGTTTCAAAAGGCTGATAAACTTATCCCTTTCACCTGGGGAGCAACATTTTCCCAAATTCACGTATTTAGGTTCCATTTCAGTCCCCAAATTAATCAACTTGAACTGTAGAGACGAGCTATGAGTCTTCACATCTGCTGGTCTTCTAAATTTCTCATTTAAATCAAACATCCGTTCTAAAGTCCTGACTCCCTTAGGAATAAAATTATAGAATTTTAGCTCGGTCTGATGTTCTTCATCATCAATAATCACCCCTTTGAAGGTCTCGTCATTTTTCAAGCATTCTATAATCTACTGATCATCATCGAACACTCGTAGGGTAATCATATCTGGAACTGAAGGCCTGAAAAAGCAATTCAAGAGAACACCGATTATTAGAGGGCACAAGCGTCGCAACTGAGGTGGAAAGCAAGTCAACTACTGCATTCTTAAGTTTAGGAATCGATACAATGTTAAATGCATTAAAACATTTAAGTAAATCCCATACTTCATTTTGATAAGCTTTTAAATAAGGAGAAATGCAATGTATTTGATTTTGAATTTGTTTTACAATTATTTCAGAATCTCCTAACACTTTTAGATTTTTTGCCTTTAATTCAATTGCTTTCCTTAATCCTTGAACTAATGCTTCATATTCAGCTGTGTTATTAGTACATTCAAATTCTAACCTACATGAAAGAAAAATGTTTGTTTTTCTTAGGGTCAATCAGGACACAACCGGCTCCTGACCCCTCTAAAGTTTTAGAACCATCAAAGAAAAGCGTCCAAAAATCGCTAACCACTACTATGCGAGAATTGACATCTACATCTACAGCTAAGTCTACTATTTTACAATCGATTTCATCAGCCTATGAAAAACAAAGGATATCAGGTTGAGCGTCAGATGTACTGTTGGCTTCTTCCACTTGATAGTTTCTCGGCTCTAGCTCAATAAAGTAATTTCCCAAAACATAATCCACTGGTTCATTTTTACCATCGAACTGAGTAACATTGTGTTTCATGTGGGGCTCCCTCAAAACTTTAATTTGATTTGGGCTTCCTTTATATGGTAGCGACAGATGTGACTAGTCCAAGGCAAAATATCCGTTTAGCTTTGCCGATCAATCTCTGCTCAAAACAAGTCCATAAGCTTCTAGTATGTCATCCACCACAATATTAATGAATTGACACACCTTATCATTTGAAGATAAGTGAACGAGAACATCCTCCACTTCCCCAATTACCTTTACATTTGTTCTATCCAACTGAACGACCCTCCAGGTAGATGGTTTAGCTTGTCCATTTATCTTTTTGCAGACCGACAGTGGCATAATGTTGACTGATGCCCCCGAGTCTACTAGGAAGTTATGCACATTATGGTTGAAAATTTCAAACGTAAGGAAAAAAGGTGGATTCTTGCTTTTAGGCTTACCTCCCATACTCGCTTCACCAATTTCTTCTTCTTGGGGCTGATTGTCAGTGGGTAGCCTCTCCTCTGATACTTCAAGTGCTTTCAATAGCTTTTCTTTCTGCTGCGGCACATTGCACATTTCAAATAATGAGATGTTTGCCCTTACCTTTTTGATATCCTCCACAATGTCATAATCCATCTTATGTTCTGTGAGATTTGATCTAACATTATTTATTTTTTTTTCATTGGGCTTAGTAGGCACACTAACCTGTCTAGGACTTTGACTGGTGATGGTAAATTTCGGAATTTTATTAGTTGTGGAGTTGTTTTGACATTTCTTGACATTCTTTTGAAGTCTTTTGATCTTCGGGAGCATAAGACTATTTTCCTTTATCAACCCTTGGCTTCTCGTTATTACATTTGTTTCCAGGATGTCCTTGGGTTTTATATCCTTTTCTTCATCAGCATCAAACAATGATACATAGTCCCATAAAACCATGACCTCATCCTCTTGTTTTTCTGTTGGTTTATTGTTGTCTTTCCCTTCTGCATCGTTGTCTTCAGTTAATTTGGAATCCAAGAGCTGATTCATGACCAACGTCATTGAATTTATCCATTGACGACAATTCTTTTCAGAATGTGGTTGTTGGTGGAAAGTGCAAAAGTTATCCATTCCTACTTCCGTTAAGCTCATAGATGTAGGGTTGTGCAGAGGGGGTTGGGATTGATTGTTATCTTCCATTTTCTTGTAATATGGCTTATAGAAATTTTGGGTTTCCTTTTCCTTTTCCAAGTCTATGATTCTGTTAGAGAGCTTCTGCATCATCTTTGCCATTCCTTCAAAATCTGGTGATTGCTCCTCTTTAGGCTTAAATAACAAAGCCTTTCTCCCAACATTTTCAATCTCTTGACCGTTCAGGATAATCTTCGATACTTTCCTTTTCGGACTCTACTCTCTCTGCTTCTTCATAAGTCTCTACTAGTGTAGGTTTGGGCTTCATTTTGGCAAACATAGCCAACTTAGGTCCTAAAGATGAGGTATAATATTCAATCAAGACTTTATCCGAAGGTTTGTTAGCTTCAAAAAATTTCTTAAGATAGGCTGCAAATCTTTGGGTAAAACTATGCACCTTCTCTTTTCTTTCTTTCTTTAAAGTGCACAATCCTTTCATGAGAGCTGCATGAGTTTTTTGGGTCACATACTTGCTTCTAAAAATCCTTTCAAAGGTGTCCCAGTCTGGAATAGAGTTTGCAAGCAAACCGAAATACCATGATGATGCTGCTCCTTTAAGGGTGTGTGGGAAAAGTCTACAAACTACTTCCTCATATTCCCCGGCCCTTAATCCTTCTATTTACAAATAGAAACTTTGCAAATGGTCATCTACTAATATCTTCTCATTTGGATCAAACTTGGGCAGCATTTTTTCAAAAGCTTGAGGTAAGTCATGCAAAGGAGGAGTTAGGTTTAAAGGTGACATGGCTTTCCAGGTAGGTGGTGGATTTGGTGGGTTGGGTGGCTGATTTGCATTTACACCTGCCATGAGTCTAGATGGAGAGTGAGGTGGTGAATGAACAGGAGTATTAACATGAGAACCGTAAGGTGTGTTTGGGCCTACTTGATTCAAATGCTGCACAACTTCCTGTAAGGTTGTTTCTACAAGTTCTTCCAAATCTCCAACCAACACTGAGTCTTCCAATATAGGACGGTATTTCTTTTTATATTCTCTTCTAGGCAAGTTAGGGATAATCGGTAATCCTCCAATCTTCTTCACGTATTCCCCAGTGTGTCTTCTCAGATCATTAACAACTTCGTTATTGACAAAATACAAGTTCTCTCTACCCTTCCCTTTAGGAATTGGATTGGAAAACAAACTGCTTTCTGAACTATCACCGGTGGAATAATTTGGAGAAAACGGGTTTCCTCGGCCATCCATGCACTGGCAGCCCTCCATCTAGTGCCAAAAACTGTTGATGCCTGGAAATTCGCAGGCAACAACAGCAAGGGATTCTCCCTAGTCAACGTTCCCAACTAGCCCATGACTGTTTGGTGTAGGGAATCCATCCGGTTTGTGGTCCGGCTACCGTAGGTCAAGTAACAAAAATAAAAGGTTTTATCGATTGCGGCCCAGTCCACCATATATATATATATAGTTTTAAGTATGACATGCAAATGCCTATCTAAAATGCTAATTGATTGAGCATGCAAGGAGTGTTCACAATGTGATGCGCAGGTTCTTACCTCTCATCTTAGGCTATCTTGCATCTAAATCACACACATAGCAAGAAATTAAAACTGACTACCTAACCTATCCCTAGGGAGCAATATTGTCACTTATTAATGAGTAATGTATTTTGTGCATGCATTATAAAAAGAAATCACAGATAGCTGATACTTCTTTCAAACACATGAACATTTAAATATATTTGAACAACCAGATAGCCAATTGTCTATGAACAATATTCATTACTCATAGTGGAAATTTCATAAAACAAACCATAGATCATTCATACAAGAACATAGGTTCAAAGAGTTAGAACGATCTCACAGTTAATGGACACAAAGCTGAAAACGAAATAGTTCATGTTCAACAAATCCATAGCATAACATTTGAACATTCCACCAAGCTTTCTCCAACAGGAAAACTGTAATTATTTATTGCAAAAAAAAATAGTTCTTCTTACAATATGTCTTCCAATCTAACTGGGAAAAATTCCATTCTCTTATCTAAATCTTCTATATTTATACAAAAAGAACCAAACTGCTGGGCTTCCCATGAATGAATCTTGGGCTTCCCAAAAACTGTTTAATCTCACAATTTTGTCCTTTTGTGAGTGCTCATGATTTAGGCAATACATTACATTTCCGATTTAATCTTATGAATACTACATATAACGGGACCCGCTTAAGCTTAGTAGCTGATGGGCCCTTTCCAAGCCTAGGATTTTGTTGCCACCGATTCTGCCTTGTCTTTCATTTGTCCTTTCTTAGATCCCGTTGATTTCAGAACAAACTCTGCTTATCACTTTTCAGCCAACTTTTCTCAGCTTTATCCTTCGGCTATGTCTCCTCGTAGCAGTAATCTGCAGAATATTCTGAGTTCGTCTGCAGTTAAAACAAAAATTCATCATTAATTAGGACTGCATCTTTTCAACAAACTTAAACCACACTAATAATAAAACTGATCATTAAAATGAGGCCCTGTACTGTGCTTTCGTCGTGAAAACCTTAACAAGAATCACAAACCACTGTCGCCCACATAAAGGTTAAAAACTCACAAAATGGCGGGAAGAACCTTATCAGCGGCTGAACCATTAAAACATTGGCAAGATAGTCTTATTCCTAGCCACAATGGCAGGTTTCAGATGGACAACGAGTTTCCCGAAACCATTAAGCCTATCGGCGTCCAAAAGACTAAACACTAAAGCATTGGGCAGAAAGTCCTTGTTAGCGATCGAAACAAAATAACGTCGGGAGGTTAGCGTACTATGCAGCCGCAACGGTGGAAGATGAAAAGGCTACGGGCTCCGTGGCGAATAAACATATCAGCAAGAACCGTAACAAAAACATCAGCGAGTGGAGCAGTTACATTGGCGGACACTTAGTTTACTCGAGAGCTGCAATGGCGGAAGGCAATCAGACTACCACCTTCGATCAAAGTTATAAAACTTTCCAATATGGTGCAGAAAAACGTGAAAATGTTAAGTGATCGAAAAAAATTGAGGTTTTACAGCGGTCTAAAAGCTTGTCTCATCTTCAAAAAAACGACTCCATAAAGATCAAAAAACCACCGAATCAAACCTCAGCCAACCTCCGACAATGCAAATCAAGTTTAAATAATAACATCACAGCATCGGCACAGTCAAGCTATCCGTAAAAAAAATCATCGTTCAACTTCCGCGACGGCGGCCCCGTAGGGAAATATGGCTCTGATGCATGGTTAAATGACTTCCGAACAACCAAACTAAAATGTAAAGTTCCAACGGAATTTCGGCCAGGCAGCAACGAAAAAGTTTGTTTTACCTTCAAAACAGCGGCGAAAACAAGAAAAGACTTCTGATATCAAAGAAGGAAATTGCAGATCAAAAGGGCAACATTTTAAATCCAATCTTCAAATTCCACAGCTCAAATAGTTTCAAACATAAGCGATTTACCGAAAAGCACAAAAACAGTTGACCTCAAAAGAATCCAAACTTGTAGCAGAAGGGAAACAAAAACAGAGTTCATGGATCCAAACGATTCTAGGCAAGGTAAAAATTAAGAGGAGGGTCCAAAATTTCAAAAATTTGGGAAAACAGTTGCAGTTGCAACAAGAAGGAAAAGGGATATAGGTCCTTACTTATGTGCAAAAAGTGGATTCTACACTAATGATGTCCTGAATACTAGTGACAATAATAAGGTCCTTGGGGAGCCTCAAATTTGGTTACCTAAGTTGATTTCGAGCGGGAATGACCCCTTTGCTCCTTAATCTTAGTTTAGGTGGACTAATTACTAAAGGAACAAGTAACCATTGTAAGCTAAGTAATTCCTAGTTCATTAGTGAGCTGCAGATTGTTGTGCAAATAGATAAAAAGAAAATAAATAACATATAACACAAAAATACAATTTACAGTCGCATTCTAACGTGGCAGAAATACTCATTGGTGCTCTATAGCACGAGAACAATGAAGAAAAACAATGCTATTTTGGGATATGCAATTTGCATGGGCAGAACTCTATTAAAACACATTGTCAGCGTGTCTATCGAAGGTTGAAGTGAACTGTCAACACCCTAGAAACATTGGAAATCGCACTATTGTAAAAATTGTTGAAAAGAGCGAATGGAGGCTGAATTTCCGGAATGAGAGGGATGGTCCTCTTAACCCTATTATCCCTGAAACTTGTATCCAAGGAAACAATAGTATTTGTTGGTTAGGAAAGCCAAGCACTCACAAACTACAACAACTTCAACAAGCCTAAGCAAAGCTAAAATAATGAAGATATGGATCCTTAAAGAAGGAACCTGTTATAGTGTGATTTGACACACCTTATGCATCATGCCTTGGGCCTTCCTTTGTCCCTATGTAGACTCACTATACCCCCTTTAGTCAGTGTATTCTTGATTCCTTAGTATAACCCTTAAAAATTCAGTTTTGAAGATACACACGGGTGAACAGTTGTACAACCCGTATATATGCATGTTGCACTAGCATAGCTCATGTACATCGGGATTTGTGCTGAAAATTAAAAATATTTCAAATTTTCCATGCTAAGTCATGGCGGTTATGACCCTTCACCTTCCATATGCTAGAAAACTCTCTGATTTGACCCTCCACTTCCCATTTGAGGTCTATATATTGAGACATTGTGAAGCATCAAAGAAGGAGAAACTTTGATAGTAAGGAAATTATAGAAAAATTTTGCCCCATTTCGATACGATTGAGTTTGCATCTCGATATCCTTCTTAACTAAATTCTTTGTGTTCATCTCCCAAGCTCTCCATTATCTTTGTGAGCTTTCCTTTGCATTGAAGATTTAAGTGGTGGAGGCCTTTGTGGAGGAACTTGGTTTCTCAATTCCAATGAGTTGTGGACAGAGGTTGTCACTTTGTAATTCTATTTTGAATCAGTAGAAATACTATTTAATTGTCAAATTTCATGTACAAATGTTAGTTTTATATATATATAGAGGTTGTCACTTTGTAATTCTATTTTGAAACTGTAGAAATACTATTTAATTGTCAAATTTCATGTACAAATGTTAGTTTTATATATATACACATTACCATGGGTATATTTGTATATTACATGTTAAATGGATTATGCTAGAGTAGGTGCTAACATTTCATGAATATATTATATGCTTGGATGTTTTTGTTGTTGAGGACAAGTTGTACGTTTCAAATATTGGATTGAATGCTCAACGAAGGACTTCTTCAAACTTCTGATTGAGGTATGAACATTTATTTTTGTTGTTAGCATTTACATTTATATGACATATTTGGGATTAGAGTTGATTTATGGTGTCATACTATCTGTTGTGGTCCATCCTAAGCCATAGAGATATTTTCTCTATAACAAAACCAAATGTGAGAAGAACACTTTCCCCTTGAGGGAAGGAGGCAAGGGATCTTTGGCAATGCTTGGAAAGAGGGAAGAGGTGAGATAAGGGTAATCTCAATCACAATTACAACAACATAAATTTGATTAAAAAAATCCTTACAGCAAGCATGCACATGGCCTTATTTTAAAGTCTAAGAGGTGGCCAAGAAATGACAAGATCATAGTGTGAACCCATTGATTCATGTTTTGGATCCAAATTACACCAAGATGCTATTTAAGGAAACCGAGTGTGAGAGAGGCCAAATTCGAATTCAAATGGGTAAGTGGAGCTTTCATGAGCCATCAATCCACCATTGGTAGGTGATATCCCTCCCTTCATCTTAGAAACGTGGATCTCGAGGGAATTTCCACGTTGTAGCATGGGTGTTGTTCTTGAAGTGCTCACTATAGCATGTGTAACCAAAGCTTAATCCATGCGGTTGTGTATTTTAACTATCTAGGGGCCATCTTGGACTCAATCTTCTATTTGGACCTTATAAATATGTCTTCGGTTGTGTGCATGTTGTATGTTGATGACACTTTACCATGTGAATTGCAAAAGTGTCATATGTGTGCGATTTTTTCGTGATAACAGTTTACAAACAGAATTTAAGGGCCTTGTGATTTTTGGAACATCTCTCATAGCTTGTTTTTTTTTCTGATTTTGATCAGGTTGTCGAAATTTATATGTCTCATCCTCATATACGATAGCCAACTTTCATTTATTTTCCCCATGCATCCATTTCATCTAATATGTAGACATTGTTTGAGGTTTTGGATGCAGTTGCCACTAATCTTCTTGTATCCCTATTTCTTATTTTGCATTTCTTTCAATCAAAGGTGAGTGTATGTCTTTGATCACACATTTGAATCACGTTGAGAAGACTGTATTTCATGTTTTCAACTAGTAATACATTGTTTTCTTTGGTTTTCTTGTTTCCAAGACTTACCATTCCCTTTCCAAGAATCTTGGTAGGCCCATTGTCTCCAAAATAAACGTCGCCTCCTTTTTATTTTCTAAACTTCACAAAGTTTCCTTTATTTCCTATCATGTGTTTGGAGCATCCACTATCAATATAGAATTTCCACCTTTTATTCTGGGCACGTAAGGCTAGGTCACATCCTTCTTGAATTATGTTGATCATACTCATTTTGCCATATTTTTGTAGAGTCTTTTTTACCGAGGATAGTTTCAATAGGTTTAGAAGGTGATGAGTTCTTTGCACAGTACTCATTTTTATGGCCATGATTGCAATAATTATGACATTCATTATCTGGGTTTAAGGGGATAAAGGAATTGAAATTTTCTTTCAAGCTTTTAGGTGGTGTTTTGATACCATTCTTCATGTAGTTATCCTTGGATCAAATTATATCTTTCTTAACACTATCTTTCACACGTGATTTACAATATATATATTTGTAACCAAAATTGTTACAGAAATAACTAATATTTACTACAGTTCTTCTCTATTTATTTATCTACAACATGTTTTGAATCACCATAAACAAATCCTCCAAATATAATTTATTCAAATTTCAAGTTAGCATACCTTTAAAACCCTAGTTTGTAGATTGTTTTGTTGGCCAAACTTTCTCTTGGAGTATCTCTGAAATTTTGGCCCTCCTAATTGTTAAATTTTTTATCATTCAAGCTAGCATTATGATCTTAGGACCTTTAACCGAGAGAATAACATGCACAGCAATAAAACACAAGAGACAATAGACACAAATATTTTCCTCGGGGAAACCCTAAAAGAGAAAACCCTACAACTTCCTCAGAGATAGAATCAGCACCAAAAGTAAAACCCGAAAACATAAAGATGATCTCCCGACAGCAGTAGTCTCTCTCTCTTGTCCCATCAACTTCTTCTCTCACTCATGTGCCCCAGTGAGTGAGTGTGTGTGTGATAAATAAAGAGGCTCACTCTCTATTTATATCCTTTTGTTCACTTAATGTCCACTCCAACATGTCGACCTCACTTAACAATTACTTACTAGAGCCGACATCTCTAGGAGAGTCTAATAACCCTAGTTCCCCACAACTTGTGGGGACTTTTCCCCTCCAACCAACAAGGAGGGTTATCCTTAACACAATGGTGGGGACTATTGCCTGGACTTACAATAACTCACCTAGGGCTGACTTCTCTAGGATAGTCTCATAACCCTAGGGCCCCACAACTGCGGGGACTTTGACCCTTGAACAATAGGAGGGTTACCCACAATGACTTGACATGACTTGTTTACATTATAGAAACTCCTGATCGGAACATCGGGGCATGACATGACTCAGTTACATTACAAACACTTCCCGGTATAAACATCGGGGTATAATACATAAGATATACAATTGAATACATTCTGAAGTTACAATTACATCAACACTAATTCTAAAATTCAGTTTGTTGTAGGGTGATATGTTTTACTCTGCATGGTCATGGGTTTTGTCCAAATTCTCATATTCCAGGAAAGTATTACAATAACTTTCTCAAAATTTGTTGTTTCTATCCCTTTCAAGAGAGAGAACTTGTATGCCCTACCAAATGTTTGATTTTCCTTTTTTGTTTCTAAAATTTTTACCATAAACACTATGTTTCTTATGTAGTAGGTGTCACTTTATTTGGACATTTCAAGATTTGGATCTAAAAATTTTACCTGGAACACATGTTTGAGACTAGTTTTTGGGCTAGACAAAATCGCTAACTTATAAAAATTGTAACTCAAATTGATAACTAACTAAGACCTAAAAAAATTTGTCACGTGTACTTCAATATGTCTCTTGAGTCTCCTAAAAATTATTGTGTTTGAAACTTTCCCTAAAACAACTTATACTGAAAATGGATCGGCTAACAAATATTAAGCCAAAATTGCATAAAAATATGGAGTAACCCAATTCCTTGAGAAAGAAATCAAGAGATGAATATGAAGCCTTTTCGATGACACAACCTCCTTTTGCAATGTATCAATTGCACAAGATGAGATGATCTTTTAAACTAAGTCTTCCCGCTATATATAAGAGTCAAAGGGTAAAATTATAATTAAGGTCCTAGTTGATTATACATCTACAAGTAAGGTCCTAGCCAAATATAAATATAATACTTAATACAATAGAAATGTAATGTCACAATATCTAGGGGCTTAACTTCTGTTCATTAAATTTGAGTTCAGTTATGTTGAATCCCAGTGCTTGCCGGCACTAGTGGTTTTTCTTGACATTAATGAGAAATGATATGGTGTACTTGTTGTTAGCACCCAGAATCGCACCCAAGGTTGTGGGAAGGCGGACCCCGAGGTAATAGTAGAACCACTTTAGGAAAGGGAGTTGGCTTCTCCAATTCCAGAGAGGGATCTCTCAGAGATGTATAACAAGGCCATACATAATGTCACAAGATGAATATCAAATATTGGTGGTTGGAAACAAATAAAGATATATCAGTCTATGGAGTCAAAAATCCAAAGGAAACAGAGCAGTTTGCATAGGAAAACGCTTGCAGGAGCAAGGTAGTGTCTCGATCACGGATGTGATGTTTGGGGTTTGGTGGGAAAAGTAGGATGATGACAGTCTACTAGCGTAGAGAACCGCAGGGATGAACTCCACGCCAGTTTTGGAAGAAGTGTTTGGTGGATATCAGAGATAATGGCAGGAGGATATGAGTATGAATTCTTAACCATTATACACTGAGTCTACGATATAAAGGAAAACATAATGTAAAAGATAACAAGAAGCACATGCACATAAGGAAAAGAAAATCACAGATTGTAATTTGGAAGCACACAGGAATCCCTGCATTCATATAACCAGCATTCGGCTCTATACTTGTATTAATTCAAAAAAATATTACAAACACAATATTCTTGCAAATTCGAAACCAACCAACCCTTTCTCACTCTGCGGGGAGTACATTTATAGTGCTTCAGACCCCCAAGAATGATCTCAGGGTCGAAATTAGTTACAAACTGACAAACAAACTTCAAACAAATGCTAACGTGGCATATTTTCCATGATTTACACAAAATAAGAATATGATGCGAAATGCTGAAAAATATGCTTGAAATCCCCTCCTGGATATCTCAGTTAGTGATATATGTGTGAAATATGAGAGATGTTACTGTGATTGATCATATTCCGGTCAAAACCCATGTCTTCATTTTATCTTATTCACCTCCAGCTCCTCAGGATTTGATTTTGAAATTGATGACTCGGACAATAAACTTCAAATTTATGGAAAAATGCACTCTGAATATTCTTTCAATTCTCCCAATATGTGATACCTGTGTAAACATTGAATAATTTTTTTGAATATTGGCCTATTATGAAGAAAAACCTCTCTCAGTTTTGTAAAATTCATTTCCAATTTGCGAAAAGAACTCTTTGAATTTGACGACTAAAACAGTCATTTGAAAAGTTGAAAATTTCCCTGTAAATATCACTTCGATTATCTCAATCCATAGCCCCTGTGTAAAACTTGAGAGAAGTTATTGTATATTGTTCTGTGCTAGAGAAAAACCTCTCTCATTTTCTAAAACATACTTCTCGGTTTGGCGGAAATAGGTCCCAAAAATTAATGAGTAAAACAGTGATTTTTTTTTAAAAGTCAAATGAATCGACTATCATTTGCAAGCGTAATCACATAAGTCAACCTTTATTCTTACCTTGCTCATGTAAATTCCGAACGATTTTTTGTAAAATTCATTTCCCACATGCATAAAGTGAAATATACTTCTATTGTTTATATATCTTGGTAGTCCCAATTTATATTAAGGAACAAAATGAACATCATATCCTTTTGGGAGCTCTAGTCTTAGACTTTGATGAAGCACACAGATGTGGTGGATACATGCCCATGTATGTCTTTGGGTAAAATATCCTATTTACATTTTTCATAAAAATATCCAGTCTTTATTTTTTATTCTATAAAATAAAGGTAAAATATCCCATTTACATTTTTCATTAAAATATCATATTTACATTTTTCATAAAAATATCCAATCTTTATTTTTGATTCGATAAAATAAAGGTAAAATATCCCATTTACATTTTTCATAAAAACATCCAATTTTTACTTTTGATTCTATAAAATAAATTTCATTTATTGCAATCTTATCTTTACTTTTGAGTCTATAAAATAAATTTCATTTATTACAATCTTTACTTTTGAGTCTATGAAATAAATTTCATTTATTTGCCGGGACCTATTTGCCCGACCATTTGCACCGATCGGACGACGCCGGTCGTCGGACGTGACCGCTCACGCGAGCCAGGTCGTCCGATCGGTGCAAATGGTCGGGGTAACTTTGGCCCATTTCTCATAAAATATACTTCATAAAGTTTTGTAAAATTTATCCATAAAAAATAATCTTTTGTTTTTTGGTAAAATATCCCATTTACATTTTTCATAAAAGTATCCAATCTTTACTTTTGATTCTATAAAATAAAGGTAAAATATCACTTTTACATTTTTTATAAAAATATCCAATCTTTACTTTTGATTCTATAAAATAAATTTCATTTATAGCAATCTTATCTTTACTTTTGAGTCTATAAAATAAATTTCATTTATTGCAATCTTTACTTTTGAGTCTATGAAATAAATTTCATTTATTTTTATAAAAGGTAACTTTGGCCCATTTCTCATAAAATATACTTCATAAAGTTTTGTAAAATTTATCCATAAAGAAATAACTATATCCAAAGTGAACGTGATATCCTTTTGGGAGCTCTAGTCTTAGACTTTGATGAAGCACACATATGTGGTGGATACATGCCCATGTATGTCTTTTGGTAAAATATCATATTTACATTTTTCATAAAAATATCCAGTCTTTACTTTTGATTCTATAAAATAAAGGTAAAATATCTCATTTACATTTTTCATAAAAATATCCAATCAAAATATCCTATTTACATTTTTCATAAAAATATTCAATCTTTACTTCTGATTCCATAAAATAAAGATAAAATATCCCATTTACATTTTTCATAAAAATATCCAATCTTTACTTTTGATTTTATAAAATAAATTTCATTTATTGCAATCTTATCTTTACTTTTGAGTCTATAAAATAAATTTCATTTATTGCAATCTTTACTTTTGAGTCTATGAAATAAATTTCATTTATTTTTATAAAAGGTAACTTTGGCCCATTTCTCATAAAATATACTTCATAAAGTTTTGTAAAATTTATCCATAAAAAATAATCTTTTGCTTTTTGGTAAAATATCTCATTTACATTTTTCATAAAAGTATCTAATCTTTACTTTTGATTTTATAAAATAAATTTCATTTATTGCAATCTTTTGAGTCTATGAAATAAATTTCATTTAGTTTTATAAAAGGTAACTTTGGCCCATTTCTCATAAAATATACTTCATAAAGTTTTGTAAAATTTATCCATAAAGAATAATCTTTTCTTTATAAAATATTTCATTTTTAACCAAAAGCCTTTGACTCCTTTTTGCTTCTCGAACCTGGTAGATTCCATGTGTTAATCAATGAGAGAGAGTTTGAAGTGGCCAAATTATCAATGAAGTTTTGAATTTTTTAAGGTAATAAGACCAATCTGTGGCAACAATAAAACACTGCTAACACCCGCTATCAAATATTTGGAAAGAAAGCTATGAACATCAAGTTATTTTGGTGATCAAAGTTTGGCTTAAAATTTATCCATACAGAATAATCTTTTCTTTATAAAATATTTCATTTTTAACCAAAGGCCTTTAACTCCCTTTTGCTTGTCGAACCTGGCAGATTTCATGTGTTAATCAATGAGAGGGAGTTTGGAGTGGCCAAATTATCAATGAAGTTTTGAATTTTTTAAGGTAATAAGAGCAATCTGCGGCAACAATAAAATAATAAAATAATGCTAACACCGGCTATCAAATATTTGGAAAGAAAGCTATGAACATCAAGTTATTTTGGTGATCAAAGTTTGGCATACAATTAGATTTGATTTGATCATTATGACATAAAATTGCTAAATATTATTGAATTTTAAATATGAATTTGAAAAACCTTTTGGTTGAAGATGTAATTTGTAAATAATAGCATATGTAATATGTTGAAGATTCATCAGAATTAAAGTTAACTAGATTTAAGATAATTATATAGTTAACGTAAGATAATGATTATTGATTAAACTTATACACCATTTCTTTTAACCCTTAAAAAATATTCAACTATATATAATAAACTTATAACAATTATAGACTGTCAAACATATATATTAAAATTAGAATATTTTTTTCAACTTAAATAACATTGTCCATATATTAGTTCTTAATTCTACATGATACCAAAATATGACACCCTTATAACATTATTATGTCCGTTACATGGGATAGATATATTTCACTAAGGGTATATTAATCTATCTGTACAAGAGGGAGATTTTTTCCTTATATAGTTTGTTATATAGTTTGATATGTGATATGTTAAACAAATTAAATGGAATTTTTAAAAACACATTTTTTCATTTTTTATTGGTGGCAGGTCGTGTTAGATTTTTATCGTTTAATCAATATGATCTAGGATCTTATCTGAGAGAATAACATGCATAGCAATAATCACAAGACAAGATACAGAAAGAGTTTTTCTCGGGAAAACCATTAACGAGAAAACCACACAACTTCCTTAGAGATAGAATGAGCACCTATAGCAAAAGTAACACCCAAAAACACAAAGATGATCTCAGACAGTTGTTCTCTCTCTCACTTGTGCGAGCTCCTCTTCTCTCACTCATGCGCTACTGTTGAGTGACTGTATGTTTCAAATAGAATCTCACTCTCTATTTATACTTTTTTTCCACTTGACATTTACTCTACAGGGCCGCTTCTCTAGGAGAGTCTAATATCCCTAATACCCCTAAATTGTGGGTACTATTGCCCTGACTTACAACGGAGGGTTAACCTCAATGAATTTACTTGAATTTATTATAGTAATGACTCTCCCGATCAGAGGAACAAACATCTCCGTCAGGGTCCAATGAAATACAATATAAAATATACAAGTGAATACATTCTAAAGTTACAAATACATCAACACTCCCTCTTAACTAGGAACATATTTTCTTGACACGGTTCATCAGCACAAGTCTTCATTATTGAATCATCATCAAATATGGATCATCATCAAAGTTAGATCATCATCATCATTGCTCCCTCTATCTTGAGAAAATGGTGTTATCTCTCAATTCTACTCGTCATAGGAAGTTCTACAGATACAACCTTGCAAGATGTAGGCCTAGCCTCCACGTAGGTCTTCACATATTCAACACTTATATCTGACCATGGGAGGAACCAATCCTGCCACCATGTCAGAAAGGCACATCAATTACATCTGACCATGGGAAGAACCAATCCTACCACCATGTCAGAAAGGCACAATACTTACATCTGACCATGGGAGGAACCAATCCTGCCACCATTTCAGAAAGGCACAACACTTACATCTGACCATGGGAGGAGCGAATCCTTCCACCATGTCAGAAAGGAACAACACTTATATCTGGCCATGGGAGGAGCCTATCCTGCCACCATGTCAAAAAGGCACAAAACTTACATCTAACCATGGGAGGAACCAATCCTGCAACCATGTCAGAAAGGCACAACACTTACATTTGACCATGGAAGGAACCAATCTTGCCACCATGTTAGAGAGGCACAACACTTACATTTGACCATGGGAGGAACCAATCCTACCACCATGTCAGAAAGGCTTCCAGACTCATCACTTCTCCTTGGAAGGAGCCTCGATCTGATGAACGCCAAGATTCTCTCTGAAGTACTCAAACTTCACTTTGGCTAACAGCTTGGTCAACACATCAGCTATATGCTCATTCGTCGCAACATACTGGAGCTTCAGTGCTCCTCTGTGCACCATATCCCTAATATAGTGATATTTGATCTCGATGTGCTTCGAATTGTCATGGAACACCACGTTCTCTGACAAATTTACACAACTCTGGCTATCGCAATATATACAAGTAGCATCCAACTGGAGATCAAACAAATCAGATAGTAGCTTCCTTAGCCACACTGCCTCACAACTAGCTGAACAAGATATGACATACTCTACTTTGGTTTTACTCAATGCCACGCAGGACTGCTTCATGCTAATCCAAGAGATCACACCCGATCCCATACTGAAGCAGAACCCCGAAGTGCTCTTCCTATCAATTGTACTGCCTGCCCAATCCAAATCCACATAACCCCCCAAGTTAATATTATAATTCGCTTCATATTTGAGCCCATAGTCAAATGTACCCTTTAAGTACCTCAGAATATGATTTGCAGCAATCAGGTGAACATGTATCAGAACCATCAGGAACTGGCTCAATGTTTTCACAGCAAAGAAAATATCTAGTCTCGTGTTCATCATATACGTCAATGACCCAATCATCTGACGATACATCGTAGCATCAATCGACTATGATGAAGCACCACTCATTAGCTTCAGATTCAATTCCATAGGTGTGGTCATGGCCTTGCATTCCATCATCCCGAACCTCTTCAGGATCTCTACTGCATACTTTCCTTGTCCCAAGGAGATTCCATCTGCATTCTACCACACCTTTATGCATAGAAAGTAGTGCATCATACCCAAGTCTTTCATCTTGAACTCGGTAGCAAGGTTACTCTTCGTGTCAGCAATCAACCCATCCTCACCTATCAGAAACAGGTCATCCACATACAGTAGGAGTATCACTTGGTTCACTTCCTCAAACTTATAGTAAATTTTGGAATCCGCTTTACTCTTGGTAAATCCCAAGCCATTCAAGAAGCTTTCAATTCTGTCGTACCATGTCTTGGGTACCTATTTCAAACCGTACAAGGCCTTCTTCAATTTGCACACGAGTCTCCTTGTCATGTGTCTCAAAAACGAGTGGCTACTT
This sequence comes from Pseudotsuga menziesii, assembly GCA_001517045.1. Lineage (NCBI taxonomy): Eukaryota > Viridiplantae > Streptophyta > Pinopsida > Pinales > Pinaceae > Pseudotsuga > Pseudotsuga menziesii. Next base: position 94,330 of record LPNX010948460.1, read on the forward strand.
CACACACACTTCCTCTTCTACTACACCATTCAAGAACACTATCTTGACATCCATCTGGTATATCTTCCATTTCATTACTGCAGCCAGAGAAAGCTTTGACCTGATCGAAGTGTATCTGGCTACAGGTGAAAAAGCATCCTCATAATCTATCCCTTCTTTCTAGGAGAAGCCACGTGCCACAAATCTTGCTTTATGTTTCTCTATACTTACATCTACAGCATGATTGATCTTGTAGATCCAACAGACTTCCCTTGTGGTCTCAGGACCACATCCCAGACATAATTCTTCATGATCGACTGGTACTTCTCGATCACAACATCCTTCCATTCTTTCTTTTCTGTTGCTTCTTCATAGTTGGAAGGTTCGTTATCAATGATGTCACATAGTAGGGCTACATAAATGGAGTAGGACCTAGTTCTCCTCCTTTCTATGTGCATTTCTTCTGAAGCCCCATATCTCTCTGCACCTTGGATAGCCTCTCGTACTCATGCAGGTTTCCTCTTGTAAGGATTCTTCTCCTAGGGTGGATCTACAGGTTCTTGAGTTTCTTCCATTTATCTATCTTCTTCTAAAGTTGCATCATTCATAGTTGTATCTCACATCCTAGGTACTTATGTTTCTTCAATGTATTCAATGGGTCTCTTTCTGGATTTGTTGTAAGCCGAGTCTTCATCAAAATTCACGTCCATGCTGATGTCGATCTTCTTGAATCCTAGGAAATATATTTTGTAAGCTTTCAAGCTTTCACTATATCCCACAAATATACCCTTCTTTCCTGAAGGATATAACTTCATCCTCTTTTCTTTCGGAATGTGTATGTACACTAGACAACCAAATATTTGGAGATGGCTAACTTCTGGTTTCTTACCAGAGAAGACTTATTTCGGTGTCTTATTCTCAAGTACTCTATGCGGAGTACGGTTATGTACATACACATTTGTCTAGAAGCTTCTGCCAATTGAAGAATTTTCCTTGTTGCTTCCATAATCATTCTATTCTTCCCTTCTGTAACCCCATTATGTTGTGGATTATATGGAGTAGTCAACTCCCTCTTAATCCCTAACTCTCTGCATAATTCTTGGAATTCATCTGATGTGAATTCTCCGCCATTGTCTGATCGAAAGGTCTTGATGTTCTTCTCTGTGTGGTTATCGATCAAGGCTTTGAATTCCTTGAATTTACTGAATACTTCATCCTTGCTTTTCAAGAAGTATATCCATGTATTCCTAGAAAAATCATCAATGAAAAAAACATAATATACATACCCACTCAATGAACTGGATGACATCGGACCGCATACATCGGAGTGGATGATTTCCAAGATTCCTTTTGCATTTCTCTCGCTACTTGAAAATTTCTTCTTTGTGTTCTTTCCCTTTGCACATACTTTGTAAATGCCTTCATGCTTTGCCTGGATTTCTGGAAGACCTTCAACAGGTTTTCTTGGCAAGCCTTCTATGCCAAATTTCACTTGGCTCTACTGAGTCACGGACCAAGGCTTGTTCTGGTTGGCCCTTTCATTTGTATAAGCCTCCCTGTTGCTCTTCAATCACTACTGCATCATCTATAGTCTTCCCCTTTGGCCACATAAGGACTTGGCCATATACAAATGCAACCCTCATACCTTTTGCATCCAATGCATATATCGAGAGAAGATTCTTCTTTAGTTCTGGTACAAACAAGACATCCTTCATCTCCATAGATTTTCCAAAGTCTAGCTTATAGGACGATTCACCACTTCCTTTTATGGGATACTAATAGTCATCCCCAAGTTTTACTTTGTGGGGTGACGCATGTTCAGATAGTTTCACAAAGGATTCTTTGAGTCCCGCCGTATGTTTGGAAGCCCCACTATCTATGAGCAAATCATTGCTTCCATGTGTATGAGCCAATTCACATATATGTCTATTTTATTGCCTATTTGCATGGCCAGTAGGGAGTTTTCACAATATTTTCAGTGATTTGTTTCACACGGGATTCCTAAATGCCTTGTATCTTGATGTGGTAAAGCAAGGTTATTAAAAATAGATGTATTTGTGTTCTATTTCAAGTATGCTTTATTGATTATTTGGAATTTTATTGCAGGCCCATTTCAAACCCTATTCAATGTCAACTTGCATAGGCTGATTTCAAACCAACTTGCGTTGTGAGTTCTGCTAGAATTAAATTTGGTTTTGTTAAAATCACATGGATAACATAATTTATAGCGAGAATGGCATAATCAGTACATGTTAGTCTGTAATATTAATTGTGGCAGTTCTTAGATTCGAGGAATTTTAGTTAAATGAAAGCACAATATAATAAATCGTTTTCCAATTCAGATCACAGTACTGAAATTTGACCACAAAATGTCCTGTAATTTTTCAATTATATCTTCATTGAAATGTTCAGATAATAATAAATCCATTATTTCCCATAATTGTATGTTGTGCAACAATTTTCCTTCCTCACTTTGGACTGTGATGTCGTGACTCGTCGTAGAGCATATCCATTCTCTTTGACTGAATTGTTCAATGCATGACACTTTTCTATAGTTTGGGAAGTAAATGAAAAATGGATGACGACTCAGAATATTCTATTAGGAGTGAGTAAATACTATGCATTTTTCTGCCTTGCTTACGTTTATTACTTATCTTCCAATCAGGTGTTTTGACAGACAATTCGGAACAAGAAAGAAGATACATTTTATTATTTATAAATCGGAATCTCCAACTCTGAAATTTCAATCTATATATAAATTCGTCAACATAGCTTCTTTACTCACTCGTGGCTGTGAATTCCTTGAGAACTGAGAATTTCTGAGGATAAGGGATTTCCAGGTGCTATATCTCTAAAACATACTTCCAAGGTCCAATAGTAGTAATCGGCCCAAACTCTTAGAGCACTAAAAAAAGACTCTCGATTATACCCTTATTCATACTAACCGACTACCCAAGCACTAGAGAGTAATATTCGCAAGTGTTGTGTTTGAAGTACCACTAGAGTAGAAAGATAGTCAATTGGATAATCTACAACCGGTTTCAGGTTTCCTAGGGAACATCCAATATATCCTAGGATACATGGAAGTGATATTTTGTATACAAGTGTTGTCTAATGCAATACTATTCAAAGGGGACATACCAACAGGGGTTACAAGGATTTTCAAACAAGTTGAACTTCTTTTATTTCTCGCATGTATTCTTTCCCAACTAATGTTTTAACCACTTAACAACATATCCTTATTATTTAAATATGTTGCAACACTTATCTAGCCTCAAAAAACCTGCAAAAATTCTAGAGGCATGTAGGCTTAGGAAAGTGCTCTTATACCACTTGTAGTGTTGTTTCCCCTTAAACATAGAAGAACCACATGATATACAAAGATTTATGATGCCAACTAACTAGAAATTTTATAGTGCAGAATAACTAAACACGACAATAGAAAATAAATATTGTAGAATAAACCCTTGTATTATGAGAGTAAAAAATAAAAAAATCAATGTTCACTTCCATCTTAAGGATGGGGTACCTTTCACTTGAGGCAAGCTCCAATACAACAATTTACCTGACAAAATAAAACATGGCCACCTAGATCCTTTCATAGGCTTTCATTAACCAAAACCCTACCTAGTTGTCGTCCCATAATTAATGGGTACCAATTACCTAATGGGGCTTAATTAACAAAGATACCATTTTTACAATAATTAATTATTCACTACTACCTCATTGGACTTATTCAAAGGATATGAATTTATGCATTAGTTGACTAACTCCTATGTAGCCTAAAGTAGGGGGTTAGCATAGGATCCTAAAATATAACTTGATACACTCTGGTGGCAGCCCATAGAGAATCAAATCGATGGAAAAAGGAACACATGTACATTCTTAAGAACATGTGCATGAACAAATTCTTACACACCTCATTGCCACTTTTTTGTCCACCAATTTTTTACAAATGCCCCTATATTAGATGCTTTTAGGACAATACTTAGGTCGCATTCCTTGAACATGGTGGGGGAACCCTGGAATTAGCCCTTAAAGAAATATTTTAGGAATTTGGAGCCATGAATGTCACTTCAAGCAACCACACATGATCTCTTGAGGACATCCTTGGCCTCTAAGTGGGGATATGAGCACCATCATGAGTCTTTAAGCACTAAGTATAAGTTTGTGTGTATTAAACTTAACCAATGAATGGAACTCGACCATTTGACTCTATAGGTAGCTTCTAGGGTTCAAGGTTCATCAATGACACCTCAAACTACCATAGATTAACTTTAGAGGGGATCTTTGGCCTTAAAGTGGGGATATGTGGGTCATCAAGAGATTTTGAGAACTTGTTATGAGACTTGGGTCCTTTGACATGATAAAGAGAGGATAACCCAGATTTAGCTCTTAAAGGAAGTTTATAGGCATCTAGGGATACAAATGACACATTGAACCATCACAAAGAACTTTACGAATGTATCCTTATTCTATGGATAGAGATAATCAACAATTGTGAAGTTTGAAACATTAAATGTAAATATCTCAATATTTACTATTATAAATAACCACTACAATTTAAACAAACTTATTATTAAATTTATTATTTTTAATTTTTAAAATTTATGACCAAAAAATTGGATCACTATTTAGCCTTTCTTAACATGGAGTCATCAACAAGATTGTTATTGGTTTTTGTTGATATAATATAACTAATATACGAGGTAGTAACTTATGAGGATCAACACGATCCTTCATTATTTGAGTTGGTTATGGAGAAGTAGATACTCAAACAATTTGTTTGTATGATAGTCTATGTTGATAATTTTGAACATTATTTAACAATCAAGACAACAACTTTATGTTCTAGACTTCTACAAGAAATAACTCTATCATATTGAAATGCCAAGAATAGGTTGCCACCTATATCCCAAAGCTGGCACAACATATCCATACTCCCATGTTCCTTCTTAAGTATCGAGCATTACTTGCACGTTATAATTGATACTTTATGCATATACTAACATGAGTTCTCATCAAACCAATTATATATTAACATAGAACTATCATAAAGACCACTACAAAAAAAAAATTATTGTGAAAAGAATTGGTCAATAACTCCTAGGGGGTTGTTAGTAGTCATAAGGAAGAAGGTGTCAAAACTCAAAAGAAACAAAAACTATAGAGAAAAACTATCAATATTGTAATCGTTTTAGCCTCTCCTTGACAACGACGCCAAAAATGTCGTGTTATTTATATGCATAAATACTTGACATTAAATCTATCAATATGGGAGCATAAACTTCTAGATGCAAGCATATGAAATGCAGTATTAGATCCTAATTTATCATATAAAATCAACTAACTGAATAAACTAAAACCGTGGACCAACTTGTCACAGGATTGTGTGATTCTAATGTTATATGGATTATAATCACAATCTTCCATTATATGGAATGTTCATATGATTGTTCTTAAGTAGATTATATTTCTTGAGCCTTCAATGGTTCTCTTGTAGTGATGCATGCAAAATGTCTTTTTTTAAATGCTTGAAATAAAAGAATTTGCACACTTACATTCATAGTTTAGAAGCTAAGTATGACAAAACTTATGGTGGCATTGCATGCTATATCCAGTTTTGTTCATTTATATATAAGCATGGCTCAAATCGGATCTTGTTACTTATTATCCATCCATGAACGTTTTCTATTTCCTAAATCATAATGCTAAAGAGCAAGCTAAAACTAGTTATAAGTCTTTTGGATCTAATCCCAATAATGGCTTGAAGTGGAGTCGTTCACTTAAGAATTAAGTGCTCCTATAAGAAATGGATGATGCAATCTACCAAATATTCTAATTACTATGTGAAGTAAAATTTTACAAGAGTACAATTGTGCAAAAAGAATGTAAAAAGCAATGATCAAGTAAATTGAGAACTACAAATGATCTATTAAATGAATCTACCAAATAAAAGATAATTAAACTAGTTAACTAAAAATACAAATAGGTATCCCAGATTGTTGGGCCTTCCCAACTAGTCATCAAGCTAGCTAACTTATAGTCACATGATTAAATAGACACCAATATCTAGAATTTTAATTTTCCATTAATGAAGGTCGATTCAATCTATAGAACCATCATAAATTTAATACAAGATCACTACTTTGAGCAAAATGTCACCAGTGTTGACATAATTCGGAATAAAAACAATTTGATCACATAATTACTTAATCATTACATTGGAGTACGGGTACATATATGGAGAGAAAGTGAATCATAGGTGTCTCATTCCCCTATTTTGAGTAACAAAATCCAATCATAAAAAATAAATGATTCAAGGAATGACTAGATCACAATGAAATCGATATGAGTCAAAAAAAATAGGAAATAGATTCATGAAGTGTAATTGATCTCGTTAACTTATTCTCATGACATGGAGTGCATGAGAATAAATCCATCATTATTATGAAGCTCAAATTTCCTTAATGGCATGCACAAAATAATAAGTTGATCATCACATTAACCGTGGGAGCTCACTCACCTAGAGGCATTTGAGAATGATCTAGTGAACACAAAACCATAGCAACATGTCCACCTTAAATATGTTATGTGCTTGATTTTCATCTAGAAGGGTGGAGATGTGCCAATCAATGATATCTACTATTGATGATTAACAACTAGTACAGGAACCAAACTAAGAAAATTCATCATTAGCAAGACAAATTTAAAAACCCATTTAATTAGCTAAAGATATAGGGTGGATATATGCCAATCAATGATATCTACTATTGAATATTAACAACTAGTACAGGAACCGAACTAAGAAAATTCATCATTAGCAAGACAAATTTAAAAACCCATTTAATTAGCTAAAGACATAAGAATTTGTAAAAATGCACAACATTTACCTCTTAGAGATTGAAAAAGGTATTTGGATGAAAAATCATAAAAGGATATGGTAATATGCTTAATAATCAAGTATAGGAGTAGAACAAAATAGGAAAAAGATGAGGCAAATAGAAAACAAAATAGTAGGCCAACAACATGCTTCTCAACACTCTTGAGGTAACTAGCCATTAAGTCCCCCATATTTTGAGGAATCTTGTCGCACAATTGAATTTCAAAGTTGTCAATTTTATGAATGCTTGATCATAGTGTACATTTATATTGCCTCCTAATTGCAAGTTATTAAAAGATAAGGTACTTCTAAGTGATAATGTATTTCTCACCAACTGCGAAGAAGCAGAGAAAATGTTGAAAAGGTTGTGTGTTGACTACATATCATATCATGTGTGTCCAAATGATTGTATTTTATATAGAGGAGAATATGTATAAAGAGATATGTCCAAGTTTTTAAGATATATTTTTTTTAACATGACTTAACCTCTTAGTTGTGAGGCAACCTAGCTATGGCTTTAAGGTCTAGGTTTTTTCGATGCAAAGCTTCGTTGATGGATGGATAGAGTTTTTGCAGCCCGTGAATTCAAATATGGTTATATTTTGATTCTCCTTTCTAGCATTATTCTATGATTCCAAAAAAGTGAGAGGACACATTGCATTTATGGAAATTTATGAGGTGTATTATGGGGCCTCGGGAGCCAAACTTGTCCAAGTTTTTCCCTCTAATCGTGAATTTAAGGAGGAAATCCAAAAATATTTGACTTTTCCCCAAGCATATCTTATCCTTTCCTCTTTGAAAACTAGTGAATATCAAGTAAGAGACAACATATAAGGTCTCAAGGAATGAATCCTCATGCACGGGGGATTAAACTCAACCTCTATTCACATAAATGGAGATCTATATGTAAGGACCATGATGTTAAGAATTCAATAGATGTTGGAGTACAAGTCTATTTTTCAATTTTTTTGTTGTCTATGAAAATCCTAATCTATATGCAAGATATACTATTGTCTCTATCCATGAATGTGACTTGATATCATCAAAGACAAGGGCACTGCATTAGGCCAAGGCAAGACCAAGTTCATATGGCATTAGGGCTGGATTTTAAAATAGAAGAGATCTTGAGTTTTATAGGTGTTAATGCTTAAATCTCACACACATGCGACATTCAGTTAATATTGAAGTAAAGCATCATCAACATTGAGCATGCAACCAACCAAAGACATCCTCACCAAATTCAGAAAGAAGTATGAGTCCAAAAATTCCAAAGAAAAGTCACAAGAAAAGTTTGCATGGAAAATTCCATGTTCACTCGTGCTATAACACGTCTTATCAGTTATGTTCCTGCATGAGCCTTGCACAGATTTCACCTCAAGATACATGCGAATGTAAAAAATAGTGGGATCTTAGCTACCCACCATGCATTGAAGGATCATGAAATCTCCCTCAACAACACAAATTCGAATTTTTCTCTTCAACACACATGTAGGCATTAAATAGCCCCTATGTGTACTTCGGATCTAGATCATGAGGTGATAGGGTTCACACTTGGATATTGATATTTCGTGGCCACCTCTTGGCCTATAAAAGGAATTCATGCACTTGCATATAAGAAGGAAAAAATTGAGTAAGGTTATGTTGAGGCTTCCTCATATCTTACCTCTTCCTCCACCTATTAGCATTCCCTTAAGCTCCTTTTCCTTCTTCCTCCAAGTGGAAATTGTTTCCTCTCATTGTTCTTCAATTTATTTAGTGTTTAGTGTGGACAAAAAGGACCTCCGTAAGGGAGATTGTTGGCTTCCCTTGAAGCACTCATATCCTGGGATCCTAGGTGACACTACATGTAACAAGATTGACCATTGGGAAATCTAAAGTGATTTAGCATCTCCTTGTTGTTGGTTTTGCATATCTCCATCCTTTTTTTTTCATGTTATTTGTTTATGTTCTATTTTGTTTACTAACAAGAGCTTGCAGGATCAGTTTGGAGTCATCGTGTTTTCTTTAGTAACACAATACTAGGCCTTGTTGACATCCTCAAAGGCTTCTCCCCTCAACATGGAAAGGGATGCACACCTTTGTGCAAATTTTCCCACAACATTATTTATGGCGACTCCACTTCATTTTTGTTCATTTCTCATTAACTAGGTTCGTATTTGCCATATAACTAATTTTGGTTTCTTGTCCTTTGTAGGATATCGGATCCATACCATCCTTTCACGGGAATCATCCTCCTTTGGGTCGTAATTGTTGTTTACACAATCGTTCAAATATCGACGCCTCGTGCATGCTACTCATTAACATACTTATTCGATAATTGCACTAGTTGTACAATTTATCATATGTCTTCATGCACGGTAATTTTCTCTCTACTCACATGGATATACCATGTTGTAATTGCACAAAAGAGCGTATGTAGCTGAAAAAAATGTGCTACTGTCTCTTTTATTTTTCTTTTTATCTATTTTGCACAAATCTTGTAGTCCTAATGACTGCTCACTAATGAACCAGGATTAAATAACTTGGAATAGTTGTTTTTTCTCTAGTAATTAGCTCACTTAGACCAAGATTAGGAATTAAATGGGTATTTCCTTGAAAACTACTTAGGTAACCAACTTTGAGGCTTTCAACAAGCCTCCTATTTATCACTAGTATTCAAAAGATCTTATGTTCTTTGCTTACTTTTGATCATGTTCTAGGAATGTTATTGTAAACCACTTTTGAACACACTCAAGGACCTAAAGACTCTAATATCCAAAGTTTGTTATTCACCTCAGACTCCTTTTGAACTTGGTGAATCATAAAATGGGGAGAAGTGTGAAATACCTCCATTGCACACTTTTATTTCATAAGCATTATTGATCAAAATTGTTAGTTTCAGGCATCTTTAGTATCTTTTTTAGTTAAAAGTTCAAATCACATTTGCATTTACTTTTGAAGTCTTTTAAGTTAATTGCAAAAATCAATATTATTTTCTTATTCCACATGTGTATGTACACTAGCACACACTAAGAGATCTAGAGACTCTCTTGCTTTGAGTATGCTCTATGTCCTGCACCTTGTGTGACTTGGAGGGATAAAAGTGAAGTAGGATTGTGAAATACCTCTCTTACACAACTTAATCAAATTTGGACCCTTAAAATAAACAGTTGTAATTTCTAACCAACTAAAATATTCCATAGGAGGTCATAGAACAATATTTTAGTGAGGTAGGATTGATTGGGCTAAGCATTGAAAAAATTCCCACCAATTTAGTTTCATTAGTTTTTTTAACCATAGCATTGTTGACTCATAGAGTACTATTAAATAATGTTATCAACAAGTGTCAAACCACAATCTGGATAAGAAGGTGTGATACCCAAGAATGTGAAATATGAGGGGGGACGACACTATACCACTTAGGCCGAACCACTTATCCACACTTGCATGGGTATCTTATTGTCCAAACTTAGGATATCACCAAGGAGTAGTTGTGAGTGAAATTGACTCTTGAAGACATATATTTCCATTGGTAAGTGGTGGAATCCCTTCCAAAATATAGCCCCATCTCTATAATAACTAACTCTTCGTTACCTTCACAAGTCAATTGTTGGGAGGATCCCATTACCACCAACAATTATGTGTTTGGAAGACCTAGTTACATTCGAGAGGAAGGAAGTTAAGCACATGATAGAATTCAAAGAAAAGCAAAGAGCATAACAAATTCACATACATAATGTATACATGGCTATTATCGAGTTAAATTATATTCTTATTGAAATATATATTTGTACAATATGAGGAGATCGCAGGCTCAGATTGTCTTGTCGCAGGCTTGGATTGATCTTTGATGTAAACAATCTTTTCACTGCTAGAATGCATGGTTTGATCTGGTAGATCGCTATTGAGTTCTGCAGAGGTTGAACCAGATCTAAGGGGATTGGATCTATGCTTGCACCAAGTAGTTGCAGATCTGATCTCAAAATTTGTTTGAAAATTTTGCTAGATCAAGCATTCTATAAAATCTAAAAGATATGATAGATTGCTGGATTTTCTTTGGAAATCAGAGATCTCTGATGTGGGAGGCTTTTGGCAGCAGTTTCAAGGCAGTTTTTGGGGTTTTTGTATATGGCTTGACAAGCTCTGAAGTGGTTTGGTGGGGAGGCATGGAGGAGGAGGTGGATTACACCTCGGATGGGATATATGAAAGAGATATCTTCGTCGAAGGCGGTTTTTCTGGTGCTTTGGGTCGGCAGGGGGTGCTGACTGGATCTTTGATGATGGGAAGGGGGCCAGGGGTCCCCACTGGGCTCGTGGAGGTAGTGGAGTTGGCAGAGAATGATTGTGCTCAGTCCAAAAATCCCAGGATTTTATCGCCTTTCAAATCGATGGATCTAGTGGGTCTGGAGGTGGATTTAACACACCCAAAGACATCTGAGGGCTTGGGTGTAGACAGGCCCGACCTCGCTGGTTTTCTAGGGAGTACCCTCTCATCTCAGATCAGGTGCGTTTCAAACTTCCCTGCACTTTCATCAGCGGAGATCCCAGAATAGGGACCCTCCCCTATTCCTAAACATGGGGGAACAACAAAGGCGGGATCTCATAAAGGTCCAAAGACTGTTAAAGATCAGAAGCATAGGGATAAGCTGGTGCTGGGGGTTGATGTTACATTGGCAGAGGCAGAGGACTTGTCATTAACAACAGTGGTTGGGCATGTCCGTGGAAAACGTATTGGCTGTGGTTTTCTCCGAAGGTGGGCGGCAGAATAGTGGAATCTCTTGTTGGAGACTACACCTGATGTTCGGGTTTTAACTAAAGGGTGGTTTTCTTTCATCCTGCATAGTAGAGAGGAGGTTGATGCTGTACTGAGGAGAAAATGGTCTATGCTTGGGGTTCCTATTGTATTAAAAAGCTGGACCCCTTTCTTCGATTCACAAATGGAAAAGATTAACAAGGAGCCTCTGTGGGTAAAACTCCCTAGTTTCCCCATGCATTTATGGAATGAGAACCGTTTTGCTAAAATAGGGAATTATCTGGGGGAATATATATGTGCTGATTTATCTTTTTTGGAGACTGGTAAGTATATGGTAGCCAAAATTCTGGTAAAAATTGATATATGTAAGGGACTCTCCTCGGAGATATCTGTACAGTCCAAGGATGGGGATTTTGTACAAATTCTCGACTATGTGGGTGTGCCTTTTCGGTGTCATCACTGTCATACATATGGACATTTGGTGGCCAAATGTCCGCTTCCCTTTCAGGCACGCAAGCCACTGTTTGAAGAAGGTCTAGAAGCTTCAAAGGAGGTGAGGGCTGCTGCTGCTGTGGGGGAAAGGAATAATGAGCCAGTGGAAGATCGGGAGATGGACTCTATACTAGTGGTGCAGGCTATTTCCAGCGAACCCCCCTTTACATCAGTCCCGTGCGAGGTGGATAATGGTATGAAGGAGCCTGGGGGATTCTACGAAGTTAGTCTGAAGACAGGGGTTACTTTGGTTTCTCCATCTCAGGAAGGCTCTAGGACGCTTCCTGTACAGGATTATACTCGAGGGGCATCCTCTTTGCTTTCTACGGGTATTTCTACTGCCCCTACTCATGCTGTTTCTCTTCCTGTCTCTGAGGATGTGGGGGGGTTATTGTCTCTTGGCTATCCTCCCTTAGCCAATCCAGCTCTCCCCTGTTCGGTAGTTCCTTGTTCGATGCCATTGTCTGATAGTGTTTTCTCCCCCTCCATTGTTTCTACAAATATCTCTACCAGCTCTAAGGGAAGAAGTATCAGATATGCACTTAGAAGTAGGGAGATATCTGTCGAGGGATCGGGGGGGAAAGGTCTGCCCGAGTTGTCCTCGCGTGTGGTGGGGAAAGGTCGGGGCAGAAAATCATTTTTGTCCAAAGCACAAGATCGGGCAAAGGTGGATGTAGGGTTGGGGACACAATCCTCTATTGAATGGGAACTTAGAGTAGTGAAAGCCCAGGTGGGGTTACCCTAATGAAAGTTATGTCCTTTAACTATCGGGGGTTGGCGAGTCCCCTCAAAAAATCGTCTCTTCGACGGCTGGTGGATTTAAACCAGCCGGATGTTATTTTGTTACAGGAAACTTTGGGTTGTAGTGAGGAGGTTGTTAGGATGTTAGAATCTTTACTTTCTGGTTGGAAGTTTGTGGTGGTGGATGCAAGGGGTCGTTCTGGAGGATTGGCATCGGGGTGGAAGATGCAAAGTTGTAGGTGTGACTGCTCTTGGGGGATTTCTTCTGGTGTGGGGTTGAACTTGTGGATCGATGAGATTGGTAAGACTCTCACGATTATTAATATCTATGGGCCTTATCTGAATAGAGTTAGCTTTTGGGACTCTTTGTTAAACTTGGATTTTTTTGAAGACACTGAGATTATTTTGGGGGGAGACTTTAACCTTTCATTGGGAGCCTCGGAGGTCTGGGGGCCTAGGGCTGTTCCGGATGTTCTGGCAAATTATTTCATTCAATCCTTTGAAAGGAAGGATCTTCTGGATATACTCCCGCCCAAGATTGTCCCTACCTGGCGAAATAAGAGAACAGGGGATCAAAGGGTAGCCAAGAGATTGGATAGGTTCTTGGTGGCTGAATCGTTGGCTCTTGGGGTTGAGCTTGTTCGGCAGTGGGTGGGGACGGGTGGGATTTCTGATCATTGTCCCATTTTTTTGGAACTTCGGGGACGGCGGAGGAAACCCCCAAGTCCTTTTAAATTCAACTCTAGCTGGTTGAAGGACGAGGGCTTTAAATCCTTGGTTAAGGAGCTATGGATTCCTTGGCCACAAAACTCCCTAGAGCATGTGGGGGCCCATTTTTATCATAATCTGAAATGCATAAAGGAGGCTACTATTTCTTGGGCTCACGCTAAGAGGGTGAATGATGATAAGACTTTGAGGGACTGCGAGGTGGCTATTGACAGGTTGCTTCACAGTCCGGGTTTGGGTTTCTTGGATGATCAGACAAAGGATGAACTCCTTACTTTGGAAAAGAAGTGGAATGTGATTCTATGTGAGCGTGAGGATTTGTGGAGGCTGAAGAGAAGAGCAATCTGGTTACAGTGTGGAGATGAGAATACCAAATTTTTTCAAGCATATGCTAAGGGGAGAAAATTTTCAAACTCTATATGGGAGCTGACTTTGGCAGAAGGGGAACAGGTGTCCAGCTTTGATGGACTGGATGAGGTGGGAGTGAGATATTTTGGGGATTTATTTTCTGCTCAACCTGGACATTCTATTGCTGAGGTCATTAGAGTGGCACAGCTCTTTCCCAGCTTTGTGGATGAGGAGGCAAACAAGATGTTGATGGGGGAAGTTTCGGTGGAGGAGCTGTCTCGGGTGCTTCACTCGTTTCAAAAAGATAAAAGTCCGGGGCCTGACGGATGGCCTGTGGAATTATTTTTGGGTTTCTTTGACTTCTTCGGTGAGGAGCTCTTGTTAGTTGTGGAGGAATCTCGTAAGGCTGGGTTCATTCATGGTCCGTTCAATTCTACTTTTATTGCCCTTATTCCTAAAAAGGATAAGCCTACAATTTTTGAGGACTTCAGGCCCATCTCACTGTGCAATTGCATTTATAAGATCATCGCTAAGGTAATTGCAAGGAGACTCAAATCTGTTCTGTCTCATCATATTTCTAGTGAGCAATTTGGGTTCCTGGAGGGTCGTCAAATTCATGAGGCTATTGGAGTTGCACAGGAAGGTCTGCATACTCTGAAAGTTCAGAAACAGAAAGGTGTTGTGATCAAGATTGATCTTTCAAAGGCATATGATAGGGTCAGTTGGCTTTACCTTAGGCTGTTGCTTACACAACTGGGCTTCTATTATGAATTTTTCAGATGGATTATGTCTTGCATCAGCTCGGTGAGTTTTGATGTCCTCATTAATGGAGCTGCTAGCCCTTTCTTCCAAGATGGACGGGGTCTTAGACAAGGTTGTCCAATTTCTCCCCTTTTGTTTCTTCTGGTAGCTGAAGGTCTCAGTCGTTTCATATTGGCTTCAAAAGCGGAAGGGTCATTCAGTGGCATTGCCATCTCCCAGGTACTGTATATCACGCACCTCCTTTTTGTTGACGATATTTTGATTTTCACTAATGGATCGAGACAGGATATAGATAAGGTGGTTGAAGGACTATCACTGCTACAAGCTGCTGTGGATGTGGTGGTTAATATTGAAAAATCCACTATATCCTGCTCGAACTTATCTGAGCAGGAGACATATGGAATTGCTCTACAGGTGCCCTATAGAATTATGGATCTGAATGAAGGGTTAAAGTATCTGGGGTTTTTTTTAAAACCAAACTCTTATCTAAAGGCAGATTGGCATTGGTTACTGTCAAAGCTGGAAAAACGTCTTAAAAGCTGGAGTCAAAAATGGCTCTCACGGGCTGGAAGGCTTGTATTGGTAAAATCTGTTTTGGAAGCGATACCCGTCTACTGGATGTCGCTTGCTTGGCTGCCTAAGGGAATTCTTGAACAGATCCGTAGGCTATGTTTTTCATTTCTGTGGAAAGGACAGAATGATAATAGGTCTCTGGTGTGGGTGAGGTGGGAGAAAATTGCAGTACCAAAAGCTCTGGGAGGTTGGGGGTTAAAAAATATTTTCCTCTTTGCGAAGGCTTTAGCAGCAAAAGTCTCTTGGAGGCTTATACATGCACAGAGTCTCTGGACTCGAGTGGTGTTTCACAAATATATTGCTCCTCTAACTCTCATTGAGTGGATTCGGAAAGTGGACAAATCTCGGACAAACTGCTCAGTGGTTTGGAAAGCGGTGATAAAGCATTTTGATCTGGTTGGCTATGGCTTGGTGTGGAGAATTGGTAATGGGAGAATGGTTCGTATTGGGATTGATCCTTGGGTAGGCTGTGGGGGGGATCGTGTCCTTCCTGAGGAGCTAAGATTACACTTGGCAGCAAGAGGATGTCTTTATATTGCTGATATTGAGGATCAAGAAAATTCTACGTTATGGCATCAAGCATGGATTAGTGCTCAGAGACTTGAGATTCCTGGTGATTTGCAGGCGGTTTGGAGGGGATATATAAGGCAACTAAGGATTTCAAATGTCAGGCTGACAAATAGGGATGATGTTTTAGTATGGGACTCTCATCCATTAGGGAGTTATACTCCTAAACATGGTTATATTCAGCTCAATGTGATGGCACACAACCAAGAATTGGCGTGGTGGTGGAAACAGTTGTGGAAACTAAAATGTCCGGTGAAAGCCAAATTACTCTTCTCGGCCATTTTGGAAAATAAAACTCCAACATGGGACATTCTGCAAAAAAGATTTCTTGCAGGTCCAGGCTTCTGTGCACTGTGTAGGAAGGATAATGAATCAATTCATCATCTCTTTGTACACTGTAGTTATTCCAAAACAATTTGGGCTGAGGTGGGTATTCGGATGGGCTTCAACGGGCTGTGGCAAGGTGATACGGTGCTACAGGGTTTTAAACGCTGGTGGACGGGGCATCACCTTCTACGCGCTGTCCCTTGTATCATCACTTATGGGATTTGGATCACACGCAACCGGATCATCTTTCAGGACAGTCACATCCCGATGGAGGCGGTTGTGGCACAGATAGCTGCAGTTATTCATCATTTCAGGGCTCCGAAGCAGATACACAAGATCCGACCTGTGCGGGAGGAGTTGATTGACAAAGATATCCCTTGGGGATACTTTGATGGAGCATCACGAGCCCATCAATTGAGTTGTGGCGGGGGTGGAGTTCTCTACAGATCTGAGAATCATTTTTTCCATTTCTCGGCCGGACTAGGGAGGGGTTCAAACAACTATGCTGAACTAATGGCACTCAGGTTGCTGCTTTTATTTGCATTGGAACAGGGCTGTTTGTCTTTACAAGTATTTGGTGACTCGATGCTGGTTATTGAATGGGAAAAAGAGACTGTACAGTGCCATGTGATGATACTTTTACCTATTCTAGAGGAGGTGATCCGAATAAAACAATAGTTTGATCATATTTCTTTTACACATGTTTATAGGGAGCGGAATAGGGTGGCTGATCAGCTATCCAAGGAAGCGACGCAGGGGCATTTGGACTTTGGCATCTGGAGGATCACTTCTCACTCAAATGAGGGTTCCTACAGCTATTACCATCAGCCATTTCATGAAATAGCCTTGGAACAGATCTGAGCTTTGACAAAGTTTTTGCTTTCCAGTCAATTTTGGTGGTGATTTCCATAGTATTTTACTGAATTTATTTCAGTATGGGACAAGTTTTTGCATATAAATGACAGCACTTATAGAGCTGTTCACTTTCGAATACTATCAGTATTTTCTGGTTTTTTTATTGAGACACACTTTTCTGATGTTTTCAGCAGTCTGGGACAGCTGGGTATGGATGCATATAGCTGCTCT
>LPNX010948460.1:115865-187934 GCA_001517045.1 Pseudotsuga menziesii
AACCAGTTGTGGGTATTTTATTAATTGCATATTTACATGATGTAGAAATTATATTGTGCCATCAACTAGCATGATAACCATCGGCATCGATTTTAATTTCCAAAATGTATAACACTAAATCCATGGCGGGGCCTTTGCCTTGAGCTCCACACCATGATTTATTAATGCTATTTACATCATTTATAATTTAATGCAATTGGGGTTGAAACCGGGGTATTATAGCATGTAGGATTAATAAAGTGCTTTGATACCACTTGTAGTGTTGTTACCCCTTAAACATAGAAGAACCACGTGATATACAAAGATTTATGATGCAAGTAACTAGATACTTTATATTGCAGAATAACTAAACGCAAGTTAATAGAAAATAAATATTGTAGAATAAATTGTTGCATTATGAGAATCCAAAATAAAAGGCAATGTTCACTTCATGTCTCTTAAGGTTGGGTGACCTTTCACCTAAGTTGAGCTCAATACAACAATTTACCTGACAAAACAATCCATAGCCTCCTACTTCTTTTAATAGGATTCTCATAGCCAAAACCCTAACTAGTTGTGGTTCCATAATTAATGGGTACCAATTACCTAGTGGGATTTAACTAACCAAGAGATCATTTTCATATTAATTAATTATTCACTACTATCTCGTTTGACTTATTCAAACTAGATGATTGAATACATTAGTTGACTAACTCCCATACATCCTAAAGTAAAGGGTTAGGGTAAAGACCCTATCATCTAATTTGACACCGTCCAGTGACAATTAAGAAAGCATCAAATCTATAGAAAGAAACATGCACATTGTTAAAGCATCAAATCTATAGAAAGAAACACATGCACATTCTTAAGAACATCATGTTCATGTTCCATGTTGCTGCGTGAGCACATTCTTATTATAAATGTGGTTGTGATGGGATTATGTGATTGTGGCACATATCAATATAATAGTGGTTGTGATGGACTTACGTACTACGCTTTTCGGTGGATAATAGTAAATAGTGGGGCTGATACAGATGATGATAAGTTTTATAAAGGTTCTAACATACTTGTAACAATGAAAAGGTGAACAGTTGCATGGTAAATATGGATGATTATAAAGATGCACCAACAAATAGTGGGAGGGAATTGCTACTAGAATTTGTAGGTCCCCTGTATCTGTGGGTATTTCTGGTGGTGAAAGAAAATTTTAGTTATATTTTGGAGTCATCTTCAATTGTCCATGCTCAAATTCTCTATGTTATGTTGCTTTGATAGTTGGATATGGATCAAATTGGTTATGGAAAATCATATAATGACACAATTTGTTTGTATGACAATCTATGTTGAAATGGATATCGATAATGTTGAACAATATCAAATGGGTATGACAACAACTATCTGTGCTGGATTTCTGCAACAATTAAACTCTGGTAGATTGAAATGCCAAGCATAGGTTGTCACCCATACTCGAGAGTTGGCAAAGAGTATGCACTCTTGAGTCTTGAGCATTACTTGCATGTTACTACATATACTAATGCGCCACTAATTAGATATTAACATAGAACCATCATAAAGACCACTGCATATTTTTTTTGTCGTACAAAGTCCTGCCTTATAAAAAGGTAAAAATAAAAATAAAGTTCATAAAAAAAGTAATGTGTTGTTGTTATAATTAATTATAGGAATTGGTCATTAAAAAGTATTACATCTACGTTATAAAAAATAAAAAAAAACTAAACTCTAGACTATTTGCACCCAAAATCTAGGTTAAAATTCTGTTGAAATGGGAGTTTTGGGTTGCTGAAATTGCATAATCAAGTTTCTTTAAGGGTAATAGAGAACAGTGAATCCATTTCTTCAATCAAAATTGCAATTTCAACAGTTGAAATCACAATTTCAACAACAAATTAAGTGGTGATTTCCATGGCCAAAGCGAAATAAAAATACAGAAAGAATGACAAAAACATAAATGCAATTGCAATAATTCTAATTTGCCATTAATCATTTGGACTAGCAATGGTTACTAAACAAATGTCATAATTGCAACTAAAAAAAATCTATGCAAAAAAATGTATAACTATTGCTAAGAATTTTATGCCATAATTATAGTAAATTGTTTTATAACGCAATATATGACAAATTTATTCCTGGTTTAAGAGATCCAAAAGTTGACATTTATTACTATTAAATAAAATGTTTTATAATTGACAAAATTCTGGTCATAATATTACTTTCAAATTTTTACAGGAGAAACCCTCCAACTCCAAGTTGCAGATGTTAACGACATACGATTTAATGCTTTGAGCATCTTTCTCGTCCAATCATAGAGCCATGTCACTTAAGTTGTATTTCACTGAGCCATGTGCTCCTAATTCACTCAGTGAAAAGGCTTCAAAACTTTGGCATCGAATGAAATATTCGACCACACAAGAATGAATATTCCACATTACAAATATTACCATCATTGTGTGATGAAGTGGGATTTGGATCGAAAGAGTGATTGAGAAGGGAGACAATGTATTTGGTGTGGGTGATGCCAAGGAGGAATTTGTGAAAGTAATGAATTTTAAGTGATGAATATTTAAGGAGCAATTTATTTATGGAGTAAACCACTGAACTGACCATTTGCACCGATCGGACGACCTGGCTCGCGTGAGCGGTCACATCCGACGTTGCCGGCCGTCCGATCAGTGCAAATGGTTGGGAAAATAGGTCAATCTTTTATTTATTCCTATTTTTTGGTAAAATTTAAATTTGAAAGTGTTTAAAATGTGTTTTTAAAATTATATATAGATATAACATCTTCAAACACCCAAAAACACTTAAAATATGCAATTTTCATCGTCAATATATGATTCTAAGTTTTTTACACAAATTGGGATCAAACCAAAACAAAAAATATACTCGAAAAAAGTTGAAAACTTATAATATTTAGATTACACAACCACACAAGCAAAGAGAGAGTTAGTTAAAAGGCATAGCTTTTGGGAGATCAGAGAAGGGTCCTCAACCTCATTCCTCCGGAATGCTTGGAAACAATGCCCAAGACTGGAGGACAGGGGGGATATTCTGGATTTAAAATGCTTCCTCCATAATAGCGAGTTAGAGCACATTAAATATTTCTGGGAAACAACGAATAGTACCCAGCAATTTTGGACTTGGAAGCCCAAACATTGTTGGCAAGACTGTGTACCTAAAGGGAACCTGGATATTTTTTATGAGAAACTATGGGACAAACAAATTCTGGTGGTCTAAGGGCTAGATAGAGTATGGTGGGGTTACTCCAATACTGGAACCTTCAACATCTTAGAGCCAGTAGGATTACTTGAGGAATTCCAAATGCTTCCACAGTAGGATAAATGGAAGCAGGTATGGCAAATGAATCTATGGCCGAAAATCACTACTTTTCCTTGGCTGCTACTACGAAGACAAATTCTCACATGGGATAATATAATGAAACAAGGCATGATATGGACCTCACATTGTTGTATGTGTTACACAACTCTAGATACAATTAATCATTTGTTGGATAGTTACCCCTTTAAGGAGGAGACAGGTTTCCATACGATGCTCGGGTAAGGGGCACACCAGACCTCACCATATCCACATGGAGGAAGCAACCATTCAAGAATGTGATTCTCAATTGCCTTTGGGAACTATTCCCAGGTTTTGTGGTGTGGTAAGTGTGAAAAGAAAGGAATCGAAGGACATTTGAAGACAAGGAGCGCAATATAGACACGGTTTGGTCGCTAGTTGACATACATATCAAAGAAACGATCAAATTGTCCAAGTGGAAAGTTGAAGACTTACAAGCGAATATTGGAGAAAGGAAAATTTTGGACAATTGGGGGATTTGTGGAATACTTGAGTATATCGGCATCCTGTGAAGGGTTCCCGCTCCTAATACAATCCCTAACCATTGGCAGTATCCACCCTCGGGATCCTTCAAGCTTAACTTTGACGGTGCAACAAAAGGAAACCTCAATCCTGCTGAATATGGCATGGAAATAAAAAATGATGAGGGCAGTTTCTTGAGTATTTTTTTGGGATACATAGAAGAAAATACAAACAATGTCGTAGAACTAGAAAGCCTTGTGAGCGGCTTAACATGGAAATTACATCAGAATCGGAAACCATTGACAGTGGAAGGGGATTCTCTGATAATGATATCCATGGCTATCATAATACAACACTGGTCGTTGTTTGTAATATCCCGAATTTGACACCTATTGCATTAAATTTGTAAATGATGTAAATATTGTTATTAGATCATGGTGGAGAGCTCAAGGACAAGGCCCCACCATCGATTTAGAGTTTTATGTATCGACAATTAAAATCGATACCTATGGTTCTCGTGCTATCCAGGCACATTATAATTTGAGACATCATGTAAATATGCAATTTAATAAAATACCCACAACTAGCTATGCAATGCAATAAGAGACGGGGGCATAATTTCACAAGGAATGGGGGGGGGACTATTCAAACCTTGAGCCAATAGTGTTAAGCCAAATTTCAATGAGAGAACCCATAAACTCTCAACTGCCCATTTTGTCTTATGCACCCAATCATTTATTTATTCCAGAAGTTGGTTGAGGTAGTTAATGCCTTGGGAATGGAGAGGTGTGGCAATCAATTTCGTATTGGGGCAAGCCATGAATTTTGGGAAATAATATTTTTGCTTGTGGGGCAAGAAAACACCCAGAAATGTGTGCGCAAACCATTCCTCACCCATGCGTTTCACTTCCTCACGTAGTTGGAGCTAGTTGGGGCATTTTTCCATCACATTTTCTACAATTTCCTTCATCCTTCCATGGTTGGGAACTCGTTTTTGTATTGCACAGTGAATGGGAGAAGAGATTCATGATTTTGGGGTTTATAGAGGTCATTTTTGCCCCTACAATGCCCAAGAACGTTTTCTGAAATCAAATTGCTCTCCCAAGGTTGATTTTCCCCATCTAGCATTTCATATTTAGTTGCCAAAACGTTTTTCTTCATGCCTAGCACTTGTTTTTGTTGTTATGTGCATCCTTGTTTTGGTTTGAACTGTAATAGGAGTGGAAGAGGACCATAATTGGATTAATAAACCTAGTGAAGGGAGGAACCTCACAAAGGATCAAGAGGGGTTGGTTATTCTTCTATGCACACCCTGAAGAGCACTAGAATGGAAGGTATGTCCTAAGGGACTGTGTAGCAGTGAAGGGAATACTTCCTTATGTTGGGTCTGTAGCTATTGCGGAGGCCACGCTAGATAGATCATGTAGAGGTGTCCATAGCTCTGTGGTTGAGATCACTAGCTTATCAATTCTTCCTTTCCACTGCCTTAGCAGCCTGATAAACCCAACTGTGGATTGGCTTGGCTGAACCTTGGTATGTATTTGGCTATGTGTGAGTCTGTCGTTCCCTATTTCCTTGTATAAATAATACCCAGCTTGGCGGTGGCGGTTGTGCTGAGAGATTAATGAACACAATTGGCCTATGGTTGGGTGGAATGTTGCAACAACATAGCTAGGTGCTTGGGGCATCTCATTTTCAAGATAAGTATTCTCTTATGTTAATTCTGCAATGTATTTTCTTTAAGAATTATTATGAATGCATGAATGTATTTGCTTTCGTTTTATTTTCATCTGTTATACATCTACATATGTCTTTTATTTCAATGCATTTTTTATTATGTTCATGGGGCTAGATACCAAGTTAGATCTCAGTCTCGTCCCGTCCTCTCTGTCAGGGAGAGGGGAGGGGACGTGACATTATTGGCCATAGGAAAATATAGGCAGAATTCTAGCCGAATTCTGCTCGAGAATATGAAGCTTTCAGTCGCACGACAGAGGAAGTTGCGACGGAGGAAGAGCTGCGACAGAAGCAGCCATGGGAGAAGATTCCGCGATGGAAGAGAAGTTGCAAAGAGAGTAGCCGTGAAGGAAGGAACCACAACAGAAGAATAAGCACAATGGCTGAAAAGGACAACTCGATTGATCGTGGGTAATAAGTTAGTTAGAATAATGCATGCTTTGGTAATAAACCATCTTTATATTTTTGGGTCGATAGTGCCTACTGTTAGTGTAACTAAATATACAAGAATAGGAATGACATCATGTCGACTAACAAAATAGAGTCGATTGATTACGACATGTAAGAGCTTATAAAATGGAGAAGCCAAGTTGTGTGCAGGTTGGTCTCTTCCAGCTCCTATCTTTGTAGCTGTAGATTTGTAGAGTTGTAAACAAGAAAGTCGATCCAGGATGTGTACAGATCGACAGTAGGGTGAAGGAGAGGGAAACTTCAGAGACCTAAGACTAGAGAGAATGAGAGAAGAGAAGTCTATATAGATTAAAGAGAATATATAGAACAGAGTCTGCAAATTGAGTGTGCAAACAAAAGGTGCTACATATTTCTCATGCTAGATGAAGAGCGCCTTTGTGGTTTTTCCTAGATGGGTTTCCATGTTAAATGTTGTCTCTTGTGTATTTGATGAAATTTTTTATGTCAAATGAATGTATGATGCGAATAAGTAAATATTAATAGAGTGAATGGAATTTGTTTATGGATAAGTTCTTGTATGCATGTGTCACACTGTTGGTAGACAAAATATGTGGCAAGGATTTATATTAACTATTGTAATCTTTGTTGAAGGATAAGTAGATCAATATCTTGAATGAACACACTAAGAATAGAAAATACAACACCCGGCTTCGGTCGAGAGAGTTGGTAAGGTGTCACGAGAGGAGAAATACCTACCCAACTGCAGAAACCAAGTTCTGGCAGTTACCCATAAAGATATCTCGGGTGAGACTGCATCTTCGTCGCAAGTGCTACCGAGTGAGCCTTGCTCTGTCGTTTCAGTATCTTGGGCTTTGTTGATGGACAAACAAGGGTTTGAACCTGGGTTGAAGGGAGACGTTCCAACAAATGGTTATGTTGTCAGGACCATGAATCATTTTGGTGAGGGATATGTTTTGGCACCTGACAAAACTGAAAATTCAAGAGTGGGTGTATTTTAAAGAATTATAGTTTGCATGGGAATAAGGTGAAGGATAATGGTTGAATCCGACAAAGTGGTTGGAGCGATACCTTTATACAGACATTCATGAATTTTTTTTTCTGGGTTCCCTATTTTGCTGTATGAGTGGTTGTTGAACCTAGAAACCTAGTGAAGAAATTCCCAAGGAGGAGAACGGACAGAGTGGAATCCTTAGCTGATTCAACGACTGAAAAGTGTCAGCAACCCCATATCTAGGGATGTCGATTTCTGGGTAGACATTATTTTAGAAGGATACATCACTGAATTTATTATCAACATAATAACATCATATAGTGAGGTGAAAATAAAATTCCTCAAAGGACCAATAGGACGATACCTGACATCTTTAAGAATTTGGATAAATATGCTTGTATGTGAGAAATGGATCCCGAGAATGGAGTTTGACGAGTCAAGAGTTATGCGTGGAGACCTGGGATATGTTGCAAACGAAGTGTGAGAAAAATGGAGCAAAGTAATTTGAGATGTTTCCTAGTCATGGCGGAACTAAACTAGAAGGTGGACCTCTAAGAAGTGAGAGAATGTTTTGGTCAAGAAAGAGAAGAAGGACTATGAATAGAAGAGGAATTTTTAGTATGACCAAAGGAGAATACAATGAGTTGATGTCGCACTTTGTCGGAGGTTCTTTCGATGAGGAAGAGGAATACTAGCCTATATCTGAAAGAGAAGAAGAAGAAGAAGCCCCAAACCCAGAGTACGAGTATGACACACTTACAACCCCACATAAGACTCTGGAGGTAATATCTAGAAACTAATCTCTTAGTTTCTTTGTCAATCAAAGTAACATTTGTGGTGGGAATAGCATACAAGGAATTCCCACTAGCCGAGTAGTGCCTAGAACAAATATAATGGCCAGGAATGATATTAAGTTACTGATCTTTAATTGAAATGGGTTAGTAAACCCAAAGAAACATTGGTTTCTATGTAAATTCGTATGGACCATGTGACAGGTCCAAGATGAAGCCATCAAGAAGGCTCAAATGATCACAACCCTTAGCGGTCATGCGTTGGACTGGTACATGAAGTTCTATGTGGTTCCGACAAGAGTTGCACTGAAAACATTCAACCAAATTTGAGTAGGATTAATAGATGAATTTAGAAAGACCAAATATGAGTCGCAGTGTATTACATAGATTAAATATATTAAGCAATTATCTACAGATTCTATGTGGAACTTCGACCAGATATTTAAGATGCTGATGGCCAAAGTAAGCTTCCAGATGTCAGACGTACATCACAAAGAATGGTTCATTGTAGCGATGTTACCACATATCCGAACTCCCTTGATGCAACAAAAGTTAGTGTTACAAACTGAAGCTCTGGAGTTGGCCATGAAGTTGAAATCCTCACCTGTAGGAGAGAATGGTGCAGGGATGATGCGAATCCAGTTGAAACTAGCCAACCTTATGCTGTAACTTTGGGATATTAATAAGGGAAAGGAAGTAAAAGAAGAACTACGGTATACCAGATGTAGAACAAAGGGCTGCCATAAAGATAACTTCCCGACACTTATGAATTATGTCACATTGGGAGCGTCGAACCCGATAAATACACAAGGGATTCCTTGGTGCTGAATATTCCAAACTAGAGGCCATCAGTCAAAAGAGTGCTTGTACTTACAAAAGATTTTACATGTGTTGTCTAGTTTATACAATAAATTTTGCAAATAAGTATGCCATGATGAGAAAGACTGCATAGCATACCAACTAATGCAAGAGAAAATAGTGGATACCTATTTAATGAAGAATGAAGAGCAGATGCAAGTTGAGCGAGATCAAGATCCATACCCACAAGCTCAGTATCCTCAGCCTCAATATCCACACAATAAGTACCCGCAGCAATAATACCCTCAACCCAAGGGAGGTGGAAATTTTAAAGGTCGACAACCAGGAGGAATATTTGGTCGTGAAGGAGGAAAAATTATATGTTATAATTGTGGGAAACCAGGACATTTTTCTAGGGACTGTGTGAGTCTTGAGAAGACATGTTCATACTGCAAAGCTTTTGATCATACCATTGAAAAATGTTCACAGGTTATTGCGAAGTGGAAGGATAGAAATGTGGGTAATCCAAATCCTCTGCATAATCCCAACCCGAACCCAAATCATATCCAGAAGATATATGCTAAGCCGAGGGAACCACATCTAGTTGTCGTCACAAGAGGAGGTGTTGTGACTGGACCATACCAAGAAGCCCAACATGGAAAACCACAGGTATGATTGACAACACAAAAGAAAATTTCATTCGATGTCCTAAAATAAAAAGGAAGTATTCTTGGATGCGTGACTAGAATTTGTCGACAAAAATCAAGCGTTGACTTTAGGAAGACCAATAATGGATATGCCTGAAATATTTGACCATCTACTCTAAAATCAACTGAAACGAAAGGTTAGTAAGCTTAAAGAATTTTTTTAAAGTTTCTTATTGCTAAATCAAGATAAATATGTTGTCACATAATTGACAGATCTAATAGAAGAGCCTCAAGAAGAGGTGTAACCAGATAGAAGGGTCACTACTACATTTTGACCAAAAATCCGATGGCCGTATTGTCGGATTTTCGACACTTCCCTGTCGCATGTACGACACTATGAGTTTTTTTTAAGCATCGGTGGATTTCCGTCGATTATCCGACATCTTTCCAATCCGTCGGTTAAGCGACAGATCAGTTTACTGTCGGTTAAATCTAAATCATCAGTTATCCGACATACAATTCATATTAAACTAGCTCACTAAACGTTGGTTAAGCGAAGGTATTGAAGTTTTTTTTTTTTAAATGGCCTGCAGGACGTCGCCTAAGCGACGGAAAGGATGTCGGTTAAGTGACGGTTTTGAAGTTTTTTAAAAAAAATGGCCTGCAGGACGTCGCATAAGCGACGGATAAGACGTCGGTTAAGCGACGATTTGGAAGTTTTAAAAAAAAAATTCGTCTGCCAACCGTCGCTTAAGCGACGGCTAAATGTGTTTAAAAAAAAATACAATAGTAATATTTTGTTGAGGTAGAATGGCAGCCAAGGAATGGCGCAACCATGCACGAGTTCAAACTTATTTTGCTGCACACATCATTCTTCATCATTGAATTCATGGGCATTTCACTCAACAAACTCCACACAAATTGGCTTCAAATCACAGAGTGTTCAGATCACGTCAAAGTCGTTTTTCAAATCCTTTTCAAATCGGTGACTCGGCTTCTTTCTTAGCTTCAAATTCTTTTAGATTTTCCACAACTTTTCACACAGTGCAATATTTTTCCTAGCATCCAATCTATGCATCTATGGTCTCTATGCAGCTCAGTAGAGGGAGTTCACTTGCAACAGCAATTCCATGTCTTCACATATTAGGATTTCTGTGAATATGTAGTGTTCACGCCAATTTTCAAACGATATATTCCCACATGAAAATCTTATAAATGGTTGTAGGATCTTGTCCATTCTTAATGTCATACGGGGCACACAATTTATTTTATCAGTGATGAGAAGGAAGTGGGAAATGCATTGTGGTTACCAGTAGTGACTTTGGATGGCTTGATATCGAGCAAATCCCAGTCCTAGTCAATAATTAGATCTTCCACTATTTCTCTCATTGGATTATCTACCTTAATGTCCTTCCAAATCTAGTTCACAGTGGTTGATATCGAGCAAATCCCAATCCTAGTCAATAATTAGATCTTCCACTATTTCTCTCATTGGATTATCTACCTTAATGTCCTTCCAAATCTAGTTCAAAGTGGTTTGAAAGATGGAAATGAAAAATTAGATCTTCCACTATTTCTCTCATTGGATTATCTACCTTAATGTCCTTCCAAATCTAGTTCAAAGTGGTTTAAAAGATGGAAATGAAAAATTGGGTGGCTTCATTCTACACTACTTACCCCAATGCTTGGACTAAGTAAAAGGATGGAAATGAAAAATTGGGTCTCTTGTGTGGAACTCTTCATTCTACGTTACTTACCCCAGTGTGGTTAGACTAAGTAGGTCCTCATTGATAAAACAACTCCGAATTGCAATTGTGTTAACAAACTTTATTTCATAATAAATATATATATAGTTGTTGTCATAGGACCTGTGAGGTGAAGCTTTAGAGGACCTGTGAGGTGAAGCTTTAGTTGGAAAGGAGTTGTGACAACTTGAATAGATTAGACTAAGTTATATCTGATAATCCTATCAACTTTAAAGGATTCAGTCTAGGTGATTTGGTGAAAGTCATTGATCTCTCAAAGGAGGCTTAGGTTCCAATAAGTGGAGAAGTATATCATGTTAATGTAGTATGGGGTTTATAAGTTTATAAAAAAATTAAAAATAAAACTAATTATAAATACCTCAAAAGATATTAACAATGAATGCCCTCTTTATCTTTTAATTTGTAGTATCTATTATGTTAATGTAATATGGAGTTTATAATTCTATATGAAAAAACAAAAAACTACTTATAAATACCCAAAAAAATTTAACAATAAATAGTTGTCTTGAGCAGACCTGTAGCAGCATTTTGAAACAGCAGTGATCCAACTTGAGGAAGCGATCAACTATTAGAGGATTTTCACTTGATAGCTATCATATTCAAGCTGTTGTCCAGCTTCTAGGAAGGTTTCAGACTTAGCTTATAGGAGTTTTGTGCAAATAGACGCATTTTGAGTTGAAAACTTGAATCTAATGGACAACACTTGGCCCTAAATGCCCTGCCCCCGTTGTTTCCCTGTTTCAGCCGTGAAGGGTTTCCCTCTCTTTTAGTTGCAAATTGAAGGAGGGGCCACCCCTTTTTTTAATATTTTCCACTGATTTCTGATCAACATTCAGCCTTCTTTGGAAACGTCCTGTTTTGGAGGTAATTTCAGAGGGTTTAAGGCAGTGTTCAGCATCTAAGTGTTGCTATGTGACTCGAAACTAGATGGGAAGATCACTTGTATGAGCATACAAAATTGAAAAACCACCAGCTAATGAGGATGAGTTGAAAAAACTCAGTGCCATGAGAGAACAGTTGTTCAACATCAAGATTCAAATGAAGATGTTAAAGAAGGTCACTGCATTGTTTGGCCAGTGAATTCAGAAGAATCCAATCTCATAGGTGTTAGTGCAAAACTTGGGATTAAATACCAACAAGCATCCAGAACATCATACATTGCAATGGCTCTGCCAGACAATGTGAGATCAAATTTGGCATATAAGTTCATTTCATTGATGAAATGGATTGTGATGTAGTCCCATTAGATGTCTGCGACATAACCTTTGACATCACTCATTTGTGGAGGTCTGATCTGTTGTAGGAGACTCAAAACCATCTGTATGTAGACATGGTAACCAAATGCAATGAATCTGAGACAGAGAGCTCTGTAACCATTAATGGCCTTCAATAAAAACGAGTATTTGTTTGGAAATGGAATTTGTACATCCCAAGAGGGTTTTCTCCACATAAATGATAAACCCTTGCGTTAATGTGTGCATTCTGTATTTTGTGAGTTCATTATCATTTCATTGATAGCAGAATTTTGAATGCAGGCATTGTTCCTTCTGTCACCGTAATCTCAAATTTCAGTGTTACTGTATGCATGTTAGAAGCTCTGTTCTTAGTTTCTATTTCCCTGGTATACCTGCTGAATACATTGTTGGCAGTCATTGAAGACACAAAATGTTGCACAGATTAAGCCTATTAAATAATGCAGCGGTTAAAAACTTACAGTTTTTCATCACTAAAATGCAATCTCTGTAATTTCAGATCAAAAAGGTAAAAGGAAGCTACCATATTACAAGGATCGAATTAACAAGACATGTTTCAAACATTCACCTCTCATGGGCCATGTAACCTGCGGAAAAAATCTTTCAGAAGGATGAGACTCGAGAGCAAGTGCAATTCCTTGAAAAATTTGGAGTGGATTCTACTGGCTAACTGCACCCATTTCATGGTAATATTCGTCTCAAGCAGAAGGGCATGCTTGTCCCCACGCTAATCAGAAGCATTATCAAAAAAGTAAGGCACATCAAATAGGATTTGAGCATGTCTTGCATCAACAAGCATGTATTATAGAAACCTATTACACAATGAACAATGCGGCACAAAGAATAGATCATTGTCAAAAAGGATTCAACAAAAGCTCCAGCAGCCTCTAGTCAAACTAAATAAGCACCTACCTGAAAAGAAAATACTGAAATTTATTTATGTTTAACAAGTGTATTCTGGAGTCTAGTGGCACCTTATTGACATCTTGATTTGCTGAAAAGTGTTTATGGCTATGAATTTTTGAGAAGCATCATTTCAAACTAAGAGGAATTCACCCTGAAAGCTCCAGCACCATTATATGCTTTTAGTATGCATTTGTAAAAAGAAAACAAACCTTATCTGCGGTTGATATGCATGTGGTGTTCTTCATGATGCTTTGAATAATAACACCTGTCATGACTTTGTTTGTCGCATAGTCAAGATGCTCCATTACTCGAGGATAATTTGTCAGCTTCAGAGCAGTCGTAACATCATTAGACTTCTCTAATGATGCACTAAGAAGAGCAGCAATTTGCTTTGTTGCTTTGCTCTCTTCAACCTTGCCTTTTCCTGAAAGCTTCTTAACACAGGCTCCCTGAAGAAAAATATGAACTCTTTGGCATTTTAAAAAGGCTATCAATTATAATCTAATTTTGTATGCATGTCAGTCAATTATATAATAAACAGGTAACAAATGTCAAATAATGATATAAAAAGAGAAAAAAAATTGACTTCCACATTGCTAAAAAGTGATACAAGACTATACCAGCACTTGATCAACATAATCAAGTCGATCAGGATGAACCCGAAGTGTGAATGTAAGCAATGATACATGCAAACTAATAGCTCCAACAAGTGGCATGTCTGGTTGTGCTTCTATAACCTGTCAAATCACAAACTAGATTAAATACTGTCTTCAAAGCATTCATCACACCAAATCTTCTACCAGCATCTGCTTCCAAGAGAGCATACATAATCACTCAACCTTAAAAGAAAACAAAACAAACTTTCTTTGATATGGAAGAACTACATGACCACTTTTAGAAACGAAATGCTTTATGCACACAATTGTTCTACAAGTCTAAGTGGATGGCTTTGCAAAACTACTGGTATTAAGCTTTATGCTGGAAAGGCGAGATGCAATTGCTAGGATTCAAGTAAATGTATGCACAATCAGATTATTCAAAATGCCTTTGCTACATATTTTGCATTCTGACATGTTACAAAGTAGTTTTAGTGGCCAACTTTTACAAAATTAAAACGATTGGGAGAAATAAAAACTGAATTATGCTCTGTGTCAAGAGTTCCCACAAAACCATACAAAGCACATGGAACCATCAAAAAATGTTGTTTTCTTGACCATTAAAACCAGTGTTGCCAAAATGCAGAGTGAAGCAACAAGCTACTTATAGATGAATCCTAAATTAGCTTAAAAATTCCATCCATTTTATCATTAGATCATCAACCATTTTGTACAGAAATAACAACCATCTAGAAGTTAAAAGCCTACAAACTTTCAGGGTGCTTAAATATCCAAGAAGTTTGTGCAAGTCTTCCATCCCTATTTCATTTGGTAGTTCTTCTCATGGCTTTTCATTCTTCAAATGCATTTGAAAAAATCAAAATGGCAGAGAATATTTATCACCTCTTTCATAATGAATCATATTGCCTATCGCGTATCATTCTCTTTTGTTCTCTCGTTGGTATTGCTCTAATTTATTATAATTAGATTCCAAACATTAATAGAATCTAAACTTGTTTGCTTGATGAAATCCATGATTCTTTAGTTAGTTTGATGAGGTACGAAGTAGCTATATGAACTTCTCAATTCAATTTTACCTTAAATAAGTTGTTATCACTTGATTTGTAAATGTATTGGATTTTCAAATCATAGGTCCCGCATATACAAAGTTTAGGTGTTGAAATTACAACAAAGAGACAAGTATACTGCAAGCAAAATGAACAAGGAGGAACTTTTCAGCTTCCCATAGGAACAGGCTATTTAGAATCATGGGTATATCATGTGGTACAAAGTGTTATAAATGTGAATGAGGGAGTCACAGAAGAGCATGGAATGGCTGATCTCTTTCAGCAACTGATTGACGTTAGTGGGGTTCATAACTGAGGTATTATAGAACACAAAGTTCTTCAAGATTTGGGTTTAAATTGGTCTGATCTGGGTTTATGTTTTTATTTTGAGTTGGCCATTTAAGGAAAGATATAAACCTTGAATAATAAAAATTGCCAATTTAAGCTTTTCATTAAGCATTTTTCCCATTGGCTAAATTTTCTTTAAATTTTCACTGTATGTCAATATCCCAAGTTCTTTAAGAAATGTGTTTTCAGTTTCAACATCTGCTACATGTTTTCTTAAAGTACCCCATGAGGTAACTTCAGTAAGTTTCAGAAAATAATTTCGATTTATCATACTGAACAGTACTGAGTATAGAGTTTTCTATGGTAAGGGAAACAAAATTATAAAGTAATTTATCTTAACTTTAACTGAACAAAGTGGCTGAAGCTAGTGCCAAATGCCCCTTAAATATGGTGTGTTTGAATGAATTGTAGTCTGTGTTCCACAAAATATCTAGGCCCGTAAAACAGTTGATTTAGATTCTATTACATGTACTGTTTGCATTGCACAGTGTATCCTTTCAAAGCAGTCTGTCATTAAAATCTGGTTTGATAATTACATCAGACAAATTTGATTTGCTTCAAACTCAGTTCAGATAATAATCAATTTATAATTTTATATCCATATGTAACATCAAATGACTCCTGCGCATATAGACATTGCTGTTGTATGATAAGACAAAGTAACTCAGTTCTATGCTAGAGAAGTTCTGACTAGGGAACTCCTTTAAATGTGCATATATCGATACCTCTGTTAGTTAAAAATTTATTCTGAAACAGGAGATGTTAACAGTATGTGTTATATTTGCTTCTTTATAGAATGTAAAATAAAAATTTGATCCTGAATATTTCAGGATTAGGTTTGAAGGGATGAAAGCAGGTACCTGTATATGTTGAGCCATTTTACATTGAGATGGCCAAATGGATTCACTTGTCAATAAATCCCATGTATATGTAACAAGCCGGAAGAGATAAATCAGCTTGTAAGACTGTTCATGTATTTGCCACATGACATACTTTTCAAGTTGGACTAAGCATCCTCCCATTGCATTGTATTATTGAAGCCTGGATTATTATGAAGAAGAGCATTGGTTGCTTCAAACCTGCTCTAGACAAGAATCAATTTCCACAGATAGCATTAAATATTTACTCTGATCATACTGTGTCTCAAGAAAGAGAATAGATTCTGCATTTAGATCAAAGTCATCCTCTTTCTAGAATCTAATGCACTATATTCGTAACTAATCGCAGTTCTGATGTATGTTTGATACTAGAAAAGCAAATTCTATCTATCAAAAGCTGAAGAGCTATTGTGATTGATGCATTTGTGAATAAATGAATACCAATTACCACAAGAAATACATAAAGAAATGGACAGGAAAATTCTCATTGTACTTTGAACAAAAAACCCAATACATTACAGAGGATGTTCAATGACTGTCATATCTTATCAGAACAAGTATACCCCATGATCTAGCTAATATATGCACTGATTTGCTTGGTCTAAGCGCACATCACAGCTTGTAAGGGCCAAATGAAGTCTGATACCATCAGTTCATCCTGTGTTGGTTACTAACTAGTAAAATTCCCAGAAATCAATGAGTACCTGGTATTCGATCATGTCAGAAGGCCAATTCAAAAATGTACAATGCA
The DNA here is from genome assembly GCA_001517045.1 of Pseudotsuga menziesii. Classification (NCBI taxonomy): domain Eukaryota; kingdom Viridiplantae; phylum Streptophyta; class Pinopsida; order Pinales; family Pinaceae; genus Pseudotsuga; species Pseudotsuga menziesii. The sequence goes on from LPNX010948460.1 coordinate 132,643, forward strand.
GTTTCCTTATCATCTCGTGCTAGTAATTTGCAACCATTAGCTTCACCAATAATCCCCACAAGAACACTGTCCATCCAAGAAATGATGGAAACAATTGGAATCCCTAACAATGATTTCTCGCCCAACAACCTTTGAGATGAACTTGGTGGCCTTATGGCAATCATCACACACACGAAGGTTCTTGGTGATTCGGATGGGTGTGCTGGCAAGCATATATGTTCGACAGCAGCACATAATTTCCAGCATATGTAGGCTCTAACTCCACAAGCCATTCAGCTACTTGCAAACCTAACTCTATATTGTGATGATTTTTACAAGCACCAAGTAGTGCTCGCCATATAATAGCGTTAGGCTCTAATGGCATATTTTTTATAAAGTTCCAAGCCTCATCCAGATGGCCTGCACGTCCGAGAAGATCAACCGTGCATGCATAGTGCTCCACGCTGGGAGTGATGTGATAATCTCGTCTCATACAATCAAAGTATTTCCATCCTTCACCCACCAAGCCTGCATGGCTGCATGCAGATAAAAGAGCCATGAATGTAATGTCATCTAGCATAACCCCTGCATGTTGCATAAGGGAAAAGAGTGTAGCAGGAAAAAGAGTATTTGACTAATATGAGGGTTTGACCGGAAGAAACAGGAAGATTTTTTTCAACAATGTCGTGAGAAGGGAGCTTAGAAATGGCTCAAGTGTATAAGGTTCTGTAAGGATTGGTGGATAAGGTCCCCATTGTGGATTAAACTGTGACGAAACAGTGGCATANAAGAATGTTTAAAACATAAATTTCTGTGACAGTCGTGGACTCTGTACTTTTTCCATGGCTGCAGAACTTAGCAGTATGCTTTCTGCAGAACTTAGCAGTATGCTTTCTGCTTTGCATCAAGGTATGATATTAATGATATTCTTAGGAATGAAGAAGCATCTATTATCTTGATAGACTTTGAATCGGTTAGCATCGGAAGGGTATGAAATAACCCACGGTGCTAAGCTGAGACAGTACCTTATAAAGTCTATTACTACAAATGCCAGATTACAGGAGTTCACTCATTGTGTTCAATCAAGCATTTGCAGTCTTAACCTCTAGTTGCCTAGTTGCATATAGTTTTGAGTTATTTAGTGCTTCAAGTCACAAATAGTTTTGGGCAGACAACCAAATCTTGAAGAGGGTTCTATTTATAAAGGAAAGTGTGGTTGACTTTTGTGCAAGGATCATGCTTCACACAAGCGATGAATATGATGTTGAATTGAGTCATCAAATAACTACAATACACAAACAGAAAATCCTTAAATGAAGTTATATTGGACATAAATATATTGATATGTTGCATAAGAACAACAATGATGATATTGTTTAATACTAATAAAATCACCACAGGGCTTAGCTAATCATCCAAGTGACAAGTTAATAATATAGTGACCAGTTAACCAGATATAAGCTGTCAGAAGAGGATTATAATCTTTATACTCAAGTAGAATTCGGGCTTATTGGATCAACCCCTGCAAGAAGCCCTAATGTTGCAGATGGTGGCTCTGTTCTTGAGTATTAGATTATCACATGTTAATACAACAAGGCAAGTGACATGAAATGATTTATCTCTTAAGCAGATGGGAGTGGTGTTATAAGGTTTTAAAATGTCTTTATTTTTGCTCTAGATCCATGGTAAGCTTATGTAACATCTCATGGCTGAAGAGGGAGGCAGTTGATTTGATGGCACTTATGTCAAATAAAAAGAGAATAATGAAATATGGCAAATTAGATAATTGTAATGGGATGACAAAGGTACTTCAGAGAGAGGTGATGACTTGAGCAGTTGAGTCCCTTTCCGGGGGACACATGGATGGAATCTAAAGTGATACCCAGAAGCTACTACAAGGATCTTGATTGCACTGCTAATGGACATTTTGAGATGGTGCAAGGGTGCATTCTGGCTTCCAAGCAGCTGTGGGGAGCTCAAGCCTCAATTGATCCTTTTTATTTTCCTTTTCAATAAGACAATAAGGTAAAACACAAATAATTTTAATTGTGGAAACATGTGTGTAGCTAACAGGAACAGATAAGTAATAAATAATTAATGAAAACTTAGATTTGATTTCACTCTTAAGCCCCTTGCTCAAACCAAACACTAGAAGAATGCTCATTATGAGCTAATTTACCTTGTTGGAAGCTTTAATGACTAATACAAGATGGACAACCTTGCACCAATAAAAAGACCAGACTGTTCAGGACTACATTAATGCCCTCCATATCCTCTGGACAAAACTAGGTATCAAGGACTCGGACAAGCACATAGTGCTCAAGTACATAGCAGGCTACATAGGGTCAACCCAACAGAAACAACTTTTGGACACCTTTTCACTACAAGCAGCTTATTGTTATGCTATCAAGATTTAGGGAAAAAATTGAGTATCAATAAGAAAGAAAACTAGTGTTAGAAATCAGCCACGGAAAAAGACAGGTAAAGGCGACCCTTGAAAGAATAAGAAAGAGAAATCAAAGAACGTAGGCAACTGGTGGGATACCCATAAAATCTCATGGAACAACAATGATGAATGTCATGCTAGAGAGTCTTTATTGGCCAAGTTGAAAGCCACAAACTTTGGTTTAACCCCCTCACCAATAGAGACCATGGCTAGAGGGAAATGTGTCATCAAGGCCAAACAATCTGTTATTATTGCCACCATTAAGGTCCAACCAAAGGAACCAGAATAGCCTGCAGAAGGTAAGCTGAACATCATCTCAAGGTACTTCACTCTACGTGAGGGAACTGCACTTTCTGGTATATTTTTTGGGCCCTAAACAACATTTTCTGGACCTGCTACAAATGACAGTAACCATAGGTTTTGTTAGCACCAGAATATTGTTCTTCCCATTCGATTTCTCCAACAAGGATAGCATGTGACTAAAACTAAAGCTTGTAGGGGAAATTTATCACCACGGGAATTGGTTGTCTAGCTCAGCTTCCAATGCAAATGACCACAGTCATATCACTTCACAAAGATAGCTACCACCATTCTAGACATTGTATATGTCAGTGGTTTTAACTTCAAAACATGTTTTGCAGCCCTGACAACCATTTCAACAATACAAAGATCCAAAATATGTGGCAAATGCTTTGCCATATTTGCCACCTGAATTACAACAATTACAAAAAATTAAGCACATATTTGGCATCATTCAAACAATGGAATACATTATTATAAAACTATTTAACCAATTCCATGCTAGAAAACACTGAAAATTCAAATTTGATATTACATCCAGAGGGCTTGCACTTCTTTCACTTACTTTCCCAATGTAGCACATATTGATACCATGTGCATGCAGTGCCTCAGTTAAAGTTTGCCCATCCATTGGCGAAACTTCCAAACTACTAAGGTCCTGCACAAACTTGGGAAGAACTACATCCACAAGGTATGTCCCTGCCTTCTTTACCAATGATTCATCAGCAGCTATTTCATGGTAAAAACAGAAAGAAAATAGAAGGGAATTGACAAGCAATAACATCAAAAATCCCTACAGTTCAAAGATCCCTCTCTAATTTCAACCATTTCAGCCAAATTCTACCACCATTTGTACCCGGCCACGACTATCTGTTATTTTTGTAGTAAATCCCACCAGACCCAAAACGACATTAACGAGCTAGCTAGCTTGCAATGCACAAGGGTAATACAAACATAGGGCAGTGAAATAAAAGATGATTACCTTAAATATGGTCTGATATCCACGACCAATGGTCTCTGAAGACCTGAATCTCGCTCTGGTGCAGCGATTGTGGATGAATGAGAAGCCGATGTGGATCGATCTGGCGCCCCCTTTCGAGGACAAGTCAGGGTTTCAAGTTTGCAGAGGCAAGAAAGACCCGAGCAAAATCATGGGACAGAAAGGCCGGTGTACCATTTTTTTATTTATTTTTAATAATCTAAAGGCGTCGTCGCTTAAGCGACGCCTACTATTTGTTAGAGGATTTCAACAAAGTTTGTTGTGTGAGGGTGTATACCATTTTATTTTTATTTTTATTTTTTATCTAAAGGAGCCGTCTCTTAAGCGACGCTTACTACTAATGCGTCATCACTTATCCGACGGATATGAGAATAGCCGTCGCTTAATCGACGCTTATGCCCACATTTACAAAAAAAAATGTATCCTTGTGATTTTTGGTAAGTTTAAAAAGAGAAATCCATGCACCGTCGGATTTTGGATCGAAATGTAGTAGTGGGTTAACCATGTGGGAAAAAGATTAAAGATCAGTTGTGAGTTAAGAATGACTGACCATATAGGAGACTACGATATGTACTATATTATTCTATACTTGGGCTCTGATGTCAACATTCTAACAAGAAAAAGATGGGAGAGAATGCGGAAGTTGAGACTAGTATGGTCTCCTGCCGAGCTCTGATTAGCCAATCTGTTGAAATTCCTACCTATCGTTCGACTCACCCAAGTGCCTATCGAGGTAGAAGGTCTGAGAACGTATGATGACTTTGAAGTAATCGACATTGTTGATGACACAAATCTGTATCCTGAAATTTTGGGGATCAACTGGGAAATTGATAATCATACCATCATCAATTTTAAGAAAAGAATCTTAACATTTGAATATTCGGAGCTAAGGGTGGTCGCACCAATTAATCCACTAGCAGGTCAAAGATACATCAATCCAGTAAATAGTGAAGGAGAAGGCGATTATCTAGACCATATTTATAACATCACATCCACAAGGGATGATTATGTGAATCCAATGACTGATGGAAAGCTTAGTTGGAGGAGTATTAGTTCTTGTACACCAGATTTTGGTGAAGCATTGGAAAACTAACAAAATCGGATGCATGAAGTATCCATGAGAAGGTGCACAAGAATTATACAATTTGTGCAACGGGTAGGAGTCGAGGTAAGTGATCTACCCACATACGAAGGTTTACCTAACCTTGCATATTTTCTAATATAATTTTAAGAAAAATTCACGGAACATCAGTGCTTATCCGCTCTAGATTTTGCGCTGAAAGCTACACCTGCTATATGGTGGGTCACACATAAAGAATCTATCTTGGAATGGCCTTAATGTCGATGGTTGATGGAGATATAATTTAGAGAATAGATCAGATATACTGGTCAAAAGTATACAGGATTGACCAATCCTATTGAGCATATCGAGTATTGTTGTGCGACATGGGAGGCATGTCCGCGATAGGAATGGGTCCATCAGTTCATACACACATTAGACATGATACCAAGGAACTGGTATATATCGGTTGAACTGAGAGGAGGGATTGTTGAATGGGATGAATTAGCTACTAGTTTCAAACACACATTTGAGTTTTCAAATGGTCATCCTTCAATTGATGCTACATTACAAGTAATAAAGGGAAAGATATTTGAAGATATCCTTGTCTCAATGATAAACTTCAATCAGAGAAGCGCGACAATCCAGCACTGGATGGAGTGTTATAATGTGACAGGAGAACCTGATGATGATGACCCACTTGACATAAACATCCCAAAGTTTGAAGGTATGCATATAGTGGAAGGATTTGGTATTTTTAGTGACTAGTTTTTGAATCCACAAAAAGTCGATAAAGTCAACATTGGCTCCCTAGAGAATCGAAAATTTTCCAATATTGGAGATCACTCGGATGATGAGACTGTCGGGAAGATTACAGACCTATTGCATGAGTTTCAGGATGTTTTCCCTACAAAATTCTTAGAGATGAAAGGGATTGTCAGAGACCTTGGAGAAATGAAGATATCGTTAAATGTTGACGCAAAACCTGTAAAGCAACGACCATACCGACTGAATCCACAATATAAAGAAAAAGTTAAGACAAAGTTAAATTGAATGTTGGATGCAAGTATCATAGAACCTATTGAAGAATCTGAGTGGATCAGTCTGGCAGTAGTGCAAGATAAGACGACTATTGGTAAAGTACATATTTGTGTCAACCTAAGGAAGTTGAACAATGTTGGTTTACATTACCCATTTCCAACTCCATTTATAGATGAGGTATTGAAAGTGTTTGGGGTCAAGAATTTTACTCATTCATTTATGGGTACTTTGGATACCATCATATTAGAACCGTAAAGGAAGATCGACACAAGACAACCTTTGTGACAGAGTGGGGTTGTTTCCAATACACTGTAATTCCCTTTGGACTCAAGAATGCTCACGTTATATTTTCTAGGATAATAGTGGTTGCCTTAAATATTTTATTCATATATTTATTGAGGTCTACTTCGATGATTGGATGATATTTGGGCTCATTAAGGATCGTATTGATATCCTCATAACGTTGTTGGAATAGTGTCGCCAGTATCATATTTCGTTGAACTTAAAGAAATGTATTTTTTGTTCCTCGTTTGGAATTATGTTGGGCCTTGTGGTTTGCCGTGATGGAATCTTGGTCGAACCTTCTAAAATTTTGATTATCGTCGAACTACCACCACCTACCACAGTGAAGAAACTGAGATCAACATTGGGACATATAAAATATACTATCGAAAATTTATCAAAGGATATGCGGAGGTGAATTCTTCGATGGAGAAGTTATTGAAGAAGGATGTTAAGTTACAATGGAGCGAAAATTGCCAAGAGATTCTGGACACTTTAAAGAAAAATATCGTTACAATGCCCATACTTGTATTTCCATAATGAAAGAAGGAATTTCACGTACATGTCGATGTGTTGTCTATCACGCTCGACATGGTACCAACACATCCTTTCATGCAAAGAAGAAAGAGATTAATGAAAGTTTTGACAAATCAAATCTTCTATGTTATTATTGTAAAAATTCAAACCACTTTGCACGAAATTGTCATGCAAGCAAAATAAGAGAAGGAAGATTTCACGCTTCTATTGTTGTAGAAGAAACTTCCAAGAAAAATGCACCCGAAGAGAAAGATACAAGGAGAGAATATTATATTGTCTAGGCACTATCTGGATCCCTCATCACAAGTGAGGATACATGGTTGATTGGTAGTGGTGCTTCCAAGCACATGCCAGGATACAAGGGCTCAATATCCAACCTAAAGTAGAATAAGTTTGCATGCATGGTAGAGTTGGGGGACAACTCAACATATTCAATCCAAGGATTTCAATCTACATATTTTCAAATGAGCTTGGGAGATGTGATACATGTGGATGACATTCTTTATTCCCCGGGATTGAAGAAGAACCTACTCTTAGTTTTGGTTCTTGAAGATAAGGGCTTCTAAATCATCTTCATGGAGAATCAATCCTACTTATGGCCGAAGAACTAGAACATTGATACTGCTACTGTCATTGGAGTTCGAGAGGGAGGAATTTAAAAGGTCCCAGGAAACTATATCTCAGTCATGGTACATCATACTGTCAGTCCATGTGATCTTTGTAATAGAAGGATTGGTCACTATCAATCTCAGAGTACTACCCGGTTTGCAGCGCATGGTGAAAGGTATGCCTAGTTTTTATAATATACATGTTAGTATATGTCAGGGTTGTACTTTAGGAAAGAATGTTAAAAATAAGTTTCCTAGAAGCCATACAAGATCAAAAGGGATTTTAGATTTAGTACACTCAAATGTGTGTGGTCCCATATCAACCCCTTCCCTGAGTGGATATCTTTACTATGTACTATTCATTGATGGTTTTTCCCATAAGGCTTGGATTTATTTTATGAAAACCAAGAGTGAAACCTTTAATAAGTTTCAAGAATATAAATCCTTAGTAGACAATCAGACAAATAGTCACATTCATCCTTTGAGGTCTGATAATGGGGGAGATTTTGAATCAAATGCTTTTAATAAGTTTTGTAGTGATGCAGGGATCTGTAGACAATTATCAGTTCCATACAACCCCCAACAAAATGGGGTTGCAGAGATAAAGAGCGGAACTATTTGTGAGGCTGCAAAATACATGTTATCTGCTTATTTGTGAGTAGAAGCTACTAGTACAACATTGTACATTCAAAATAGAAGTCCACATGCACTACTTGATGAGAAAAAAACTGAAAAGGTGTTCACTGGTGAGAACCCGGACATATCACACCTCTAAATATTTGGATGTCCTATATATTTTCACATTCCAAAAGAAAAGAGAACCAAGATGGAACCTTCAGGAAAGAATGAAACTTTTGTGGGCCACAGTGAGACCTCCAAAGAATTCAGAATATATGTACATAGTGAGAGACATATTGAGGTTAGTCGGGATGTGAATTTCCATGAGGAAGTTGCTTTCAAGAAATCGAAAGAGCTTGAATGTGAGATTGAGGAGCATGGGTGTCCTATATCAAAAGACCTTGATGATGATTCTTCCCCTTCTGATGTTCAGAGGGATAATCCAGTAGAGCTTTCAGAGTTACCTGTCTTTCATGAACCAGTTGAGCTGGTTAATGAACCTCATGCAAAGAGGAGGAAAGCATGGTTCTAAGATGTATTGAAAGATGTTGAAAAGAATGGAGAACCAGAGGGATCTACCAAAGAGAACAAGCAACCTGATAGATATTTAGGATATGTTGCATTGATGAGTGACATCAATGACTTAGAGCCTTCATCATATGAAGAAGATGTAGAGAAGCAAGTGTGGAAATATGTTATGACAGAAGAATATCAGTCTATGCTGAAGAATGATGTTTGGGAAGTTGTTCCCAGACTTGAAAAGAAGCCAGTTGTTACTTCCATATGGTTTTACAAGATAAAGCATGTTGCAAATGGCAATGTGGACAAATACAAAGACATATTTGTTTCTCGAGGTTTCTATAAGAAAGATGGCATTGATTACGAATAGACATTTTCTCTTGTGCCTAGATATACCACCATTAGATCTGTGATTTCACTTTTATCAGTATTGGGCTAAAGCTTCACCAAATGGATGTGAAGACTACCTTTCTCAATGGTGAGGTTGAGGAATAGGTTTACATTAAGCAGCCTGAGAGATTTGTGATTCATGTGAAGGAGTCCCATGTGTACAAGCTGAACAAAGTGTTGTATGGGTTGAAGTAAGCTCCACGAGCTTGTTATGATAGAATAGACAGCTACGTTTAGAAACTAGGTTTCTCGAAGAGTAAAGTAGATATGAAATTATACTTCAAAGTAGTGGAGAACCAACCCTTAATACTAGTTATGTATGTTGATGATATATTCCTCACTGGAGAGGAAATATTGATTGCTAAGTGTAAGAGGGAGCTTACCTCAGAGTTTGAGATGAAAGTCTTAGGTATGATGCACTACTTTATAGGCCTTGAGATATGGAAGAGAAATGATGAGATATTTCTATATCAAGGGAAGTACACTATAGACATCTTGCGGAGATTTGGCACGGTGGATTGTAATTCCATGAGTACTCCAATGGTTTCCAATTTAAGGGAACTTCATGAGACTGAGACTGGATTGAATCCAGTGGACCCCACTCTTTATAGAAATTTAATATGCTCACTAATGTACCTGATACACTTAAGGCTAGACTTTTTCTATGCAGTTATAATTTTGAGTCAATTCATGGCATATCCTAAACACATACATTGGGTTGCATCAAAGCATGTTTTGAGGTACCTCTGCAGTATGATTTATTATGGACTCAAGTACTCCTCCACTCGAGGAGTGTTACTAATTGGATATTATTACACTGATTGGGGTGGCAATATTCTGTACCAGAAAATCACTTACAGATACTATTTCAACTTGGGTTCTACTATGATTTCTTGGTCTAGCAGAAACCAGGGCTCAGTTTCCCATAGTACCACAAAGTGTGAGTACATTATTGCTAGTATTGCTTACAGAGAATCAGTGTGGTTGAAAAAGTTGCTGGGAGGATTGTTCGGTGAGAAGCTTGAACCTACAATGATTAGGTGTGACAACCAGAGTTGCATGAATCTTTCTGAAATTCCAGTGTTTCATGACAAGTTTAAACACATAGAAATGAAGTGTCACTTAATTCGAGACATGGTCCATAAAGGTATTGTGAAACTTCAATACATAGCTACAAATGAGTAGATTCCAGATGTGTTGACAAAGCCTCTATCTGTGACAAAGTTCAGACACTTTTGAGATAAGCTTGGCATGGTAGATAATGTCTCCCTTGCTAAGAGGGAGTGTTAAATGTACAACATCGGGATTCATTCTCCAGGAGACTTGTGTTGCATAAAGTCAGGAACTTGTGTTGTATCAATTTCATAAACTTGTGTTGTATCAAGTTAAGGGACTTCTGTTGTATCAAGTTAGGAACTTATGTTGTATTAAGTTAAGGAAACTTGTGTTGTATCAAGTTAGGACATTGTGTTGTATAAATTCCTATTCATGTAAGATGCATGTACTGTGATCTTGTGTTTTATCAAGATCAAAATCTTATGTTGTACCAATATCAAAGTCTTGTGTTGTATCAATACTTGTCTTGTCTTGTATCAAGACTATAGACTTGTGTTGTATCAAGTAATGTGGATATACTATGTGATGTATTGCTAGTCATGGTCATTAGGTGATATAAGTCTTCTTTAGGGATTAGCTACCCCTAGAGTGAATTAATTTAGCATATGACTATATGACCTGGAGTAATACATATGATCATTAGTATGGAATAACTCTTCTAAGTATGATATGATAAGATGGTTAATTAATTAATACACATATGTACCATGCAGTATTTAATTAATGATAATGAGATCATTCATAGAGAAAGAGAATGAATTCGAATTGCACATGTATGCCTCAAGTGAACTCGAATTATAAAGGCCCTAGTTAATCCTAATTTGTAAATAAAGAATATGCCAATTAAAGAAGGAACATCTCCTTAATTCATACAAAGTGTGTGTGCATGCATGACACTGATTGTGAAGTACCGAATACTTTCAGTTAGTCTCCTAAATTTATGGTCATACATTCAGTTGAATATTGAGTTCAATTCAGTGAGTTCACAATCAATTCATTCAGTTCACATTCAGATAATTTAGTTCAACCAGTTCACATTCAATTCAAGAAGATCACATTCAATTTAAGAAGATCACATTTAGTTCAAGAAGATCACATTCAGTTCAAGACAATTAGGATCCAGTTAAAGCTAAATAAAGAAGGAGGGTGCACATCTTGTGCATGCAAGAGTAACTGAAGTGTTAGTTTGACATTGGAGCTTAGGATGGCACTAATGAGGAGTTACAGTGCAAGCAACTCCTAGTGAATGCACCATGTTTTGATATCGATGTGTTTACTGAGCCTCCTATTTTCCCCCTTCTGCATGGTAGGTGTTTTGACTTGTTATTAATATGCGAGACATATGGAAAGTTTAATACATAGTTGCATAGAGTTGGTTTTGCAAATCTGCATTGGATATATATTCTCTATCCGTGTGGTGATATCTATTATTAGGAAATATGTTGATGTGTTGTGAACCATTCTTTGAAAATATATCTATCATACTCAAATAATTGCTAGGTTTTTCATCTTCCATGTTTGGAGGGTTTCCCACGGTATATCTTGTCTCCTATGGTTGATTATTTTATGTGGCTTATTTATTCATGAGATTCATATATTGCTAATATAAAGATTCATATGTGGTTGATATAAATATTCATAGGTGGTTGATATAAAATGTTTCTTATGTGGTTGATATAAAGTTCATAAGTGTTGAAATTGTTTCATAATAGTTTTAAAGTTCAAGCATCTCCGATTTTTCTCAAACATCAACAAAAAATCATAGAGAAGTCTAGTTGAAGCTTGAATCACTGTTTAGGAAGGATGATGAACTGAGAGGCCACATTCTGGAGAATGAATTAATTCCTCTTCAACCCAAAATTTCTTAAACCATCCAATATTTTTTCACTAAATTCAAGTCTTTGGTGATGCAGTGCAAACAATGTGGAATTGACAAGAAGTATGAGCAGTTGGTGTTATCCATTTTGAGTAAGTTTGGCCCCAAATTTTCAATTTTTGTATCCACTTTCCACTACAGCAGGATGACAAACTGAAACTGGTGAATTCCTTCTCTATATGCATTCACTAAATCCTTGATCCAAGAACACGATAAAGTGATCCAAATGGGAGCCCTGAAAGCCTCCAAGAATCAGGCTCTTTTGGTTGGGGAGTCAAAGAATGAGCAAGAAAAAGGGAAGGATAAGGAAAATTATGAATTCGAACCAAATTAGAATCTTGATCCATCAGATGGAGCCTCGAGTTCCAAGAAATACAAGCATAAAAGGTTTGAAAAGCCCAGGTGTACCTATTGCAAGAAAGGAAACCATCGAGAGAATTTATGTATGAAGAAAACTATAAATCAAATGGCTAGAGTTCTTGAACATCACAATATTTCCCTCCTAGAATGCACAAGGAAGACTAATTCTAGAAGCAAGACAGATGATCATGAGAGATTCCATGCACTGAAGGCTGTATTTTCAAAATCTCAAGCTTTCCTCATTGATTTTTTATCCTCCAACCATATGGTTTCCTCCAAAAAGTCATTTTCTTCATTAAATCTCACTGATGGTCCAAGTATTCACATGGAGATGATACTTAGATCCAAGCTGTAGGGAAGGGCACTACACAACTTGAACATGGACTGTTAAAAAATGTTTTGTATGTACCTTCTTTAGCAACAAATTTGTTATTTGTTTACTAGATGACACACATTGGTTCGCCAAAGAGAGGTTTTTTTGGACCTGGCACAATTGAGATCTCAGATATATCTGCTGGGAAGTTGATAGCTAAAGGTGCCACAAACCATGCCTCTAAGGCATATGAGTTCTCAAAAAAATTTCCATTACTTAGACCCATTGCAATATTTGTATCCAGTTGAAGAGGAAGGTAAATCTACTCTACCTAAACCATTTGCACGTGATAATGTTTCTTGTGGTGATTCAAAATTTGAAGATGGGGACCAAGTTGAATCAGATCTTGATATTGAGAATGAATTTCAAGCATATCCATATCTATATCTAGTTCATACTCCCAATCCTAGGCCTAAATGAGCTCAAAAAATCATTAAAGATGCTGAGAACATGGTTGGGGATGCATCTGATAGGAGGAAAACCAGATCTCAATTTCTAGATGAGAACCTTGCACTGTGTCATACATATCCACTTCTCCCAGAGAGGTGCTACCATCTCCTAGAGAGGTGGTACAAGATGGTGGGGTATGATCCATAGTTCTATAAAGAGGCTTGTCATGATCTACCATGGCAGACTTCCATGGATGAGGAATATGAGTCACTACAGAAAAATGAGACATTGGATCTTGTCTCTCTTCCTCCAGAGAGAAAATACAAAAGTGCATTTCTACATGATAACTTAAAAGAATATATCTACATGGAACAACCTAAGGGGTACACTGATGATCCTTCCTTGGTATGCAAGCCAATGAAATCATTGTATGGGCTCAAGCAAGCCCCCAGGAAAGACGCTATAGAATGTTTCTTATTGTCACAAACATTTGAAAGGTACAAGTCTGATTGCAAAAGAAACAACATTTATTTTCCTATCTGGCATTAGATTGGAAGAAGTTGGATAGGTTCACATGCACTGTATAAGGGAGCAAGTGCACAACAATACCATCACACTACATTAATTCCCTATAGAGGAGCAAGTTGCAGACATATTTTCACAAATTCTTTCACTCATAAGAGATTTGTCTATCTCAAATATCAACCTAGTCTGAAGGTTGAGTGAAGGTTGATTCATTTCCCTATTGTTCATTTTGAGGGGAGGGGGAGGGGGTTCCCATGAGGTTTTCCCCATTTCCTCATTTATTGAGAATTTAATTTTTTCATTATTATTGTATGGGTGACCTTTGGTCTAAATTTCCAAGGCCCAAGTTGTCCAATTTTGGATAAGGGTGGGTGTCAAGATTATGAATCCTTCCTTGTCCACCACCTAAGTTATTTTTATTAGTTTCCTAGATTAGGATGATATTATCACTTTTATTAGTGCATGCATATATTATTTGGGGCCTAATAGGCACTAGATGTCCCGCATGCATGAGTTTAGGAGCTCCAGAGACCAATCCCTAGATTTTAGGATCCCACACTGAGTTATGGGAGTCCCACCTTCTGTTCACCCTAGTTAGTGTTGATTCATGCTACAATGGGCCACATTCAGTTCACTATTAATCAGTAATGCACCCCCTTTGCACGATCTGAGGATAAAGACGCCTTTTCTCACCTACCATGGTCAGTTAACTGGTTTTTCACTATTTTAGTTGTCTAGAGTTGCACTAGTGAGTATGTAGTGGTGATTTTTATCAAAGTTAGTCATGTCTAGAGTCAGTGATTCAAATCACTCCTACAAGATTCATATTTCCTTCTTTGTATCATGGATGTATTACATACATATTAATGATTATTTTATCCATCTATTGTTAATCCAGGTCGTGCCTAGGTGCACGTTGGGGACAACAGTTTGACTGAATGAGTCGAGCACTGTTATGGTGGAAGCTTCAAAGAATAAGGCAAAGCATGAAACACACTATATACATAGAAAGTATGCACATAGACACTTTGCAATAATTTGTACCAATTTCTATTGATTGATCGATGTATACTACAATAGTGTACATGTTTATATAGGATGTTGAGATGCTTGGGTGACTACTCGTTACATTCAATTACAATAGAAGTTATAATGGTTCGGAAGTTCAACCATCGCAGACGACTGGAAGATATAGAGTAACTCTGTCAATGTTTGACAGTCGTCAGTGTCGACAACACATGTAGAGATGTTGTATGTCAAGCGAGAAACCTATCGAGGTTGTTGAAGTTGATTGCATCGAGGTTTGGACTTGTCAAAGCAAATACTGAACCTGTCAAAGCAGTCAAAGTGCTAAACTTTGTCGAAGTTCGACAACATGCCAACTGCTGAGTGGATCATTCCTCCTTTTTTAAGAAACAATGGTCTCCATTGTGTGCTCGTTCAGGTGAGGAAACTTGTTGGTTATTTCAGTAGTACAATTCCATTTTCCTTGCATGGGGAGCTGTCCAACTTTAACCACTTGAAATAAGGGAATGGATTTCGTCCTTGTATGGCGTATATGTCGTCCCATGATGGTGACACAAAGAATAGGTTCCTAAACATCTGGATTGATGTCTGTTGGTTCTGCTGTCTGCAAGTCATTCTGTTCCAGTAATGGTGCAAGGTATGGTCGAAGTAAGTCTACATTGAAGATTGGATGTAGAACAAGGCATGCATGAATGCCGAGTTGAAAATTATTCTCTCCAATCTATTTAAGGATACTGTATGGACCATATCACAAAGGTTTCAACTTCCTGTATGGGCTAGTGAAGCTCTCCTTCTTTATATGTAACCATACCAGATCCCCAATTTGGAATGAATGGGGAATATGATGCTTGTTGTGTCTGGCCTTATCTTTTAAATTAGCTCACTGTAACATTTCATGTGCTTGCTTTTGAATGTTGTATATTTGATCTTCAAACTTTAATGCTTTCACAACTTCTCGTCCTTTGAAGTAGATGTCATTCAACTGCTTCGAGGAACTGATCAAGTCGATATGCGTTGAAGGTTGAAATCCATAACATATATTGAATGGAATCTTTCCCATAGAACTGTGTTGAGCATGATTGTAGCTATGTTTTATGTATGGGAGGTTGTCATCCCATGTTCGACGATGCTCGTGGTTGTACATGCGAAGCAATTGTCATCCCATGTCTGAGGATGGAAGGTTGTTGACAAAGAAAGTATCATGTCGAGATGTTTCCACATCAGTGTTTGCCAAAAGGTGCTGACAAATATGGCATCTTTGTTAGAGATATTAGTTTTGGAAGACCATAATGTTTCCAAACATGTTCGAAGAAGAGTTGGGCAGTTT
Organism: Pseudotsuga menziesii; assembly: GCA_001517045.1. Taxonomy (NCBI): domain Eukaryota; kingdom Viridiplantae; phylum Streptophyta; class Pinopsida; order Pinales; family Pinaceae; genus Pseudotsuga; species Pseudotsuga menziesii. The sequence continues at coordinate 148,416 of LPNX010948460.1, forward strand.
GTTGTGTTGTCGTAGTCTTCTTGCATGGTATGAGTATAGCCATCTTGGAAAATTTGTCGACTACTACTAAGATTGTGTTATTCTGATGTTTGGTAGTAGGATATCTCGTCAAGTAGTCCATATAAATAAATTCCCATGGTCAACTAGGAACTGGTAGGGGTGTGTAAAGTCCTTGTTATTGATTGGGCGGTTTAAAAATGCCACAAACTATGCACAATTGAATTTTCTTGCTGATGTGAGATTTAAGTGAAGGATATTAAAAATACTTTTGGAGGATAACAAGTGTTTTTGCGACTCCAAAGTGTCCTGCAGTTTTGTTGTAGTGCACGTCCCAAATGAGCTTCTGTATGTGCTCACCAATTGATACACAAAGCTGTCCAAGCTTGTATAGCAAAGTGTCCTTCAGGAAGTAGTTGGTAGTAGACAACGTGTCGGCCTCAAGTTGTCAATAAATTACAGAGAAGTTGTAGTCTACCGAATACAATTGTGACCAAGTAGTGGTGTCAAAACCTTGCATACTCATCATTGTAGACAATAAAGTAATGGGTAGTCAACTGAGACAATCGGTTGCGGCATTGGCTTTACCTTTCTGATATTTAATTACCAACTAAAAATTTTGTAGGTAATTAATCCACTTGAGTTTTCTGTAGTTTCGATTGGGATGGGGAGAAATGTAAAGGGCTATGAACAATAAGAATGATCGGTTCCTTACCAAGAATGTAGTGTCTCCATTGTTTAAGAGCTTATACAATGGCATATATTTATTTTTCATACGTTGAATACCTTCTAACAGTGTCGTTGAAAGTTTTAGAATGAAACATGAATGGGTGACTCGACTGAGTGATCACTGTACTGAGGGAATATTCCGATGTGTTCGTCTCAATCTCAAAAGTATGATGCAAATCAGGTAACACAAGTACTAGTGCAGTATAAAGCTTATTTTTGAGTTGTTCAAAATCTTGTTGTTGTGTCAATGTCCATTTAAAGATAGTTTTCCCATTTCCTTTAATAAACTGATTCAAAGGCCAGGCGATGTGACAGAATCCATGTATGAACCATCGATAGAAGTTCGCCAAACCAATAAAAATTCTCAATTCATGAATGTTTTGAGGAAAAGGCCAATCTTCGAGGATCTGTACTTTTTCTAGGTCGACATGAATGCCTACAGACTCAATTACATACCCCAAATATTTGATCTTGGTCATCGCAAATGAGCATTTGTCCATGTTTAGATATAGTCGATGTTGCTAGAGAGTATCGAAAAATTGTCGAATCTATATGACATGGTCTTCCCATGATCGACTGAAAATCAAGATATCGTCAATATTGACATTGACGCATTTGCTGATAAAGGGTCATAGAAGGTCATTCATATATCTCATGAAGGTTGCAGGTGCATTGGTTAAGCCGAAAGGCATGAGTAACCATTCAAACAATCTTTCCTTGGTATTGAAAGTTGTTTTCCATAATCAGTGGACTCGATCATAATTTTATGATATCCCGACTTAAGGTCAAGCTTCATAAAGAAATTACCACCTTTCAAATTGTCGATAAGTTCATCTACCCGTGGAAGAGGATACATGTTCTTTACTAAAATCTTGTTGAGAGCCCGATAGTCGATGCACATACAACAAGTCCCGTCTTTCTTTGGAACTAGGACGATTGGACTTCCACAAGGAGAGGAGTTGGGGCAAATGTGACCTTTGTTGATCAAATCCTAGATTTTTCTACGAATATCTTCGTTCTCGAGAATGGATATTCTGTAAACAGACACGTTAGGTAATGAAGAACCAGGAACAAGTTCAATGGAATATTTTACCTAACAATGCATTGGTACTCCATCTGGTTCTTGGAAAAGATTCTAATATTCATCAAGAGTATGGTCGATATGTTGTTGTTGTCAAGAGATGCGTTGGTTGGTGAGTCGACCCGTTGCTATAGTCTTCTTGGAATTTTGAGGCTTTATCATAATCAATGCAAAATTCTAGGCATGGTTTATAATATTATTTGTTTGTTTGGAAGATATCATAGCAACCGTAGATGTGGGTTGTCGCTTTGGTATGCCATACCATTGATTTTGAATTTTGACAACACCTTCTGTGGCTGTGACTGATATGTACCATGTCAATCCCATAGGTAAGGTTTTTCGAACAGGTTGTTGGCTACGGAAAGCAGTGCCATGTCACATAGTAATTCATCTTCAAAAGGCTTGAAAAAGTAGGCGAGTCTGCATTAGTGAGTGATCCTTAGTTCCTGTCCATCCTTCATCCAACTGATATTGTAAGGCTAAGGATGTGGAGTGGTGACAAGGCCAAGTTTCTTCATAAGATATTCAAAAACAAAGTTCTTCTAACTACTGTTATCCACAATAAGATGTAATGGATTTTTCTGAACCCATATCTATGTATGGAACAAACGTTCTTGTTCCTCCTCATCAATGATAGTCAAGGCTGTAGGAGTGGTTGATGTTGAAGCTAATAGGGTCGATGCTTTTGGGTCATACTCTACCAGGGCTTTGTCAGATAAGTCAAAATTCGACAATTTTTCCAAAAATGTCTTTTGAGCTTTACATTCTGTCGTATCATGCCAGGCTAAATTGTGATAATCACACCATTTCCTGGTAGGATCTTGTTTGTTGTGATCCTTCTTGTCTTTCTGAAAATTCTTCTTATGATAATCAAGCTTTGGTGGGGTTGGCTGAGAAGAGTGCTTTGAATTGTCAAAGTCGACTCACGATTTCTTATCGGATGTTCGACCTGTTGGCTTGTTTGTGAAACATGTCTTTCCTTTTTGTTTAGCTTCAAGCTTGCTAGTGTAATGAAATGCATCCGCAAGAGTACTGACAGTCAGAAACTCTAACTCTTGCTGAATGTATGGGGATAACTTGCCGACGTACTTTAGGACAAACAATTTTTATTCTTCTTGAATTCCAAGTCTAGCCATGATTCGATAGAATTCGTATGTGTAACTCTGCACATATTGGTCTTTCCACTACCTTAGCTGCTACCACTTCTTATACTACTATTCAAGATACTTGTGCGGGTAGAACTCCTTTCGAACGTACTTGACAAATTTTACCCATGTGTCTATGGGGTCGCCTTATTTTTTCCATCTTTGTCGATAAAGTTTCCCACCAGTAGTGTACAGAGGTTGACATCTTTAAGGATGCAATGGTGATATTTTCCGTTTCAGAGAGTTGATTCATAGAGTCGTATGATTCCAATTGTTGAACCCAATTGTCGATGGATTCTGTGTCAATATTTCCTTCAAGATTCAATATGTCCAGATTCATTTTCACTTTGAAGGGACTGATTTTATCGGAGTGGGGTCTCATTGAGGATTCTCCGGATTTCAAAGCGAATCGCATGAGAATCTCATTGAATTGGGTGAGAATTTTAGTTTGTTGACGACCTAGTGCTTTTTCTATGAGTTGCTCTGCCTCATCAATTGCATGTCTATTGTCTGCTTCTTCGGTCATCTTTTCTGGAGTTGAATATAGTGTATGCTTGTGTTGCTGAGTTTGCAAGTGTGTTTGAACAAGAATAAGTTAAATAACTTCGATGGGAGTGCTTAGGTAACTTAATATCTGAACAAGATCAAGCTTTGATACCAATGATCCAGGTTGTGCCCAGGTGCACGTTGGGGACAACAGTTCGACTGAATGATTTGAGCACTGTTATGGAAGAAGCTTCAAAGAATAAGGTAAAGCAAGAAACACACTATATAGACAGTATGCAAGAATTCGAACCAATTTCTATTGATCGATCGATGTATACTACAATAGTGTACATGTTTATATAGGATGCTGAGACGCTTGGGTGACTACCAGTTACGTTCAGTTACAAAAGAATTTATAACGGTTTGGAAGTTCAATTGTCGCAAACGATTGGGATATAAAGAGAAACTCTGTCAATGCTCGATAGTCGTCGGTGTCGACAATGCATGTAGAAATGTTGTATGTCGAGCGAGAAACCTGTCGAGGTTGTCGAAGTCGGTTGTGTCGAGGTTCGGACTTGTCAAAGCTGATACTGAACCTGTCAAATCTTTCAAAGTAGTTGAATTATTCAAAGTGATAAACTTTGTCAAAGTTAGATAACATTCCAACTGTTGAGTGGATCAATTGTTTTCATTCGAGTGTTCCTTCTCTACTTAATTTCACTATGCATGTTTTTCAATTTTAACACTGCAATTCTTCCTCCTTCATACTTCTTTCATTGTAAGGTATCATTTATCCTGAAGATCTTTTGGAGTTGATAATTTTACAGTTGCAACCCTTGTTTACTCGCTGCTTCTTTTCATTTTATGTGGCTGCAAAATTTTACATTCGGGTTTAAATCCCTCTACTGTTATACACAATTACGATTACACATTTTAGGGATTTTAGATTTGTTGAGCTTATGAATATATATAGAAAGCTTAGGGTGAGACGGCGCCGTTTTTTGGATCGAATCTATAACCATGTCGACCCTCTAAAGTTTTTTTTGTTTTTTATTATAAAAAAATGAATGCGTCAGAATTGGTGCGTTTGTATTACATGAATGTATCGGTGTGCGTTTCTATAGAGCGCACCGATAATGACATGTTGCACACAATGTTTTCTCATTTTTTGTTTCTTAGTTGTCTGTTATCGATGCGTTTACACAAATAAAGCACTAATAATGGCAGGAATGTACCAATTTTTTTCCATAAAATGATAAATAATTTGTAGTCGTTCACAGTGCACCTCTGTTGGTATAACCCACCGGTGCATCTATGTATAGAAACACACGGGTGTGTTGTATTTGATAAAGCGCATCGATAGCAGACTTGTTTTCTATTTTGAAGTTCTATAATTTATTTGTATATTATATTGATAGCTTATGTATTTAATGGCACATGTGTTTATTAATAGAAAATGCATGGTATGAGTTCAATGAACAACAACTTTAGTTAACATAATGGAAACACATCCAGAATTATGAAGAAGGAAAGTGGTTTTAATTAATTTCTATATTTAAATTAATTTATTTGAATTATTTGTAAATTTCACTAATATGTATTGGTTAAAGTGTGACATTTAGAGCCAAAAGATGAGGAAGCTCAGTAACATTCTTACCAGTATAAGTCCAGTTGAGTGTAAAACAATCATGGAAATGTTGTAGACGGATGAATCGTCTGATTAAAAAAGAGGTCAATATGAATTATTTCTTCAAATTTGAGTAATAATGTACTTATGAATATTCACTAATATGTGTCAAATGATCTAATTTAATATGTTGAATGTTATGCAAGGACTTATAGCAACATAAATCAATGTCATCATAGGAAAAACAAATTATGAAATATGCAAATGATGATTAATTGGTCCTTAGCTCATATAGAGTGGTGTTGGAAGTTAATAGAAGGGGCGAATATTTTTATAATATTATGAGGGATATAGTGGAAAGAACTACAGGCATAATTTTTCACTTGCAATACATAAACCAATCAAATGATTCAAAAAATCAAGTCATATGTAAACTACAAGTGGCGTTCCCATAGCAATGGTCAATGAGACCTATTAGACTTGGAATAACAAAAACATACAATAACAAAAAATAATCATTGAAAAATTAATATTCCTAAACATGCATGTTTATGTCGAATATGTATGTATAACTATTACAAAGTGTCATTCCTTCATTAATTTTAATAGCGCTATATTATTTATTTTTCATATCAACAAAAAAATGGTTTAATGTCATTTTACATTTCTACGAAGATTATGAAAATCCCAAAGGATGAACGAGGTGATGTGCGAAATGTGCCATTAGGGGTGTCCAAAAAAGTGTACAAGGAGATGGTCAAGAAAATGGACATAATTGCATCTCAAAAGTCGTGAGAGGGTCCAACTCAACATCAATATGCTTCAAATGTATGAAATCATTAATTTTTAGGATTATGTACATCTCATTAATTAATTCAACATTAATTATTCATTTTCAATTGTTTTGTTGTATAAAAGAATACAAAATGGAACCCAGTCAACACACAAGACAATATGACAAGGAAAAAAAGAGTTGATATCAAAGTTTGTGAGTGTTTGTGGATTCCTCATAAGAAATTAATATTTCATAGTGGTTGTGATTTGTGTAGTATTTTTTTTTGTTTTCACTTGAAATCCTTGGATGTCTTGAAATAGGTGTTAACATACAAAGAAGAGTCATCAAAAGAATTACTAATTAACATTGGTTAAGTAAGGGTTGTGAGTATATGTTGGTATATCAAAAATTAATTATGGATTTTGTAAGTATTTATATTGTTTTACTTCTCTCATTTTATAATTAATAAAACAACAAAAATCCTTTATATTAAATCTACAATTTCCGATGGGGCATAAAACTTGCAGGAAACAAAGTATGGAGTGGAGCCAACATAATAATTGTTGATAGAAGGCATGAGATGTGGTTTTGAAAAAATGTGTATCATTTATGACTCAATTATTACTATGCATGTTTGTCACTTTTCAATTTATATTCATTTATATTATCTATTTTATTTTTCATTATTCCTTGCAATGTAGATACACTTAGCGCACTTTATTTTTATGTTTGCAGATGGAAGCTGAAGAAAACGAAAACAATCGAGCCATTCAACAAAACATTCAGCCAAATAACCCAATTAATGCAAGTGGATTGAGCATCAATAACAGTTCCAGCGAAGAATGATTATCCATATTTAATTTTGATGTTAATGTAAGTTGTTGTAGCTTATCGTATATTTTGAAATAATTGTATGTGAAAATCAAACATTTTGTATAATAATGTATTGGACATAATGTCTGAATTGAAAGATATTGGGTTACCAATAAGTGTAACAATTACATTCATGTTGACATTTTGATTATTGTTATCTATTTGTTGTCCTATTTTGTATGACAAAGGCACACTTATTGATATTTAATAAAATAAAAAAAAATTATTCTATTGCATTCTTCAATGTTATTGTCAAATGTTACATGTAAAACAATACATTAGTAATTAAATGTATGGATGCTTAAATATTACAATAGATGTTTGCATCTATGATATAAGAAATTAATCCAAACAAACACAATAATTAAAATTGAAATGAATAGTACTGTAAAAATATATTTCAATTTCAAATAAATAATGGAATTAAAAAAATAAAAAATATAATATATATATTTGACTGCAATGTTAGTGGCTGTTGTTCAAAGAATCATATACAATGCTTTTGATAATTGATTTCATTCTGGTGCATCTACCTGAACACTAATAACATTCACAAACACAATCATTAAAATTGAAAATGAAAAGAATAGTACTATAAAAAATCTTTCAATTTCAGATGAATAATATATATATATATATATATATATATATATATATATATATATATATATATTTGATTGCAATGTCAGTAACCATTGTTTGAAGAATCATATGTGGTGCTTTTAATAATCGACGATGCACCGGTGTGTTTATGTGAACACTCGGCACCAGTGAGTTTATGTAATTAAACACACCGTTAAATTTTAAAATAAATATTCTTACATGCCAGATGGCTTCTCCGGTGTGTTTTCATTTTTTTTTCGCACCAGTGCATGCCAATGGTTTATATGCACAGATATTTATGAAAGCTTATACAAACTTGTGCTTAATTTGTGTTTAAGCGCCCCAATGCATTTGAGTTGTTTAAATGCACTAGGTGATTTTGATATTTTGTAAGCACCAGTGCATTAGACAATTGAATGCATCGATGCACTCAGATAAATGGACCACACTGATAAAGTTCAAAAATATTAAAATTTGTACGATGTAACATATCACATCGATGTGTTTGTGATGTACGTAAGCACCGATGTGTATGATCTATATGCAAGCACCGGTGCAACATTGAAATTCGGTTAATTCTGGTGCTCTTTCTGTTTGAATGCATATGTGCATATAGTTTACATTGTGAAACACCGATGCATTGTGTTATGGAACGCACCGGTGTTCCTAATTTGAACTGTGCATGCCGATAAAAAACATCTGCTAAAACATCCTGCCATCGATTGTTTTTAGTTATAAATGTATTCGTAAGAACCTCCGTTAAAAAATCCTTTACTATTGGTATAGGTTGTAGCAGAGGTTTTTTGACATTTTTTCCAATCTTGTAACACTAATAGCCTCCACTACAAGCTCTTTTTCTTGTAGTGTTAGAGTTGCAAATAACCTCAACCTACCCTTAGAAATGGTTGCATTACCTCCTCATCTTGAGGATTTTAACTTTATTGGGGACTATGGCCACTTAGTGGCCTTAGGTAGATGGAAGTCTATTGCACACCAACAACTACAATATGGCAGATGGCATAGGTGAGGTATTCTCTACAACCATACTCTAACAAGAAGAATGTGAGGATGAAGCAAGAGCTGAGCCTAAAAAAACATGCATGTTAAAGCCCCTCATGGGAATGATGATTAGTAATCACTATGTCTTATTTTATTGTGATTTGCCAAGATGTTTATTTGTTGCATTAATGTGTTATGCAATAGAACATGCGTGTTGAAGTCCCTCATGGAGACATTGATAAGTAATCACTTTAGCTTATTTTACTATGTTTCAATGTCGAGTTGTTTATGTAAGGAAATATGTTGGAAATATTGTTGTCATTGTTGTCAAAGGAAAATACATATTGTTGTTAATGACAGTGGAGACTATAGGTAAAGTTGGAAAGACAAATATTGTTGCAAATACTGTTTTTGAATGACCAATTTGGATACCCTATCTTTGAAGGATATATATATATATACACAGTAGACGTTGCATGGTTGAAAAGTTTGTTTTGAGACTATAGGTAAAGTTGGCAAGATAAAGATTATTGCAAATACTATTTTTGAATGACCAATTTGGATACCCTATATTTGACTGAAGTTTATATCTATATATACAGCTCAAATTGGAGTATAAGTTGCATGGTTGGAAAGCTTGTTCCGATACCTTTCCAACAGTATATGGAAGTCCCCCTAACTCCATAGAAATGAGGAGATATAAAAGAATTTGTGAAGATAACCCAGCCAAAATGTTATGCCAGCCCTGCCATGATATTATACTATGTTATGTCGGCCCAGAAAGTGATCTAAGACTTGTATAAATAAGTGGAGCACCCTCCTCATTTGATCATCCATCCAAGTAAGTATGGAGCTATGAAAAGTTGCGCAATTCCAAGGAGAAGATGAAATTTCAGGGGTACTTGAAGATAATTTCTTGGGTTTTATTGAAGATGTTCTAGGCTCTTGAAGATGTTTTGAAAGCTATGGAAGAGAACCTTGTGAAGAGGAGATATGTTTTTATGCCAAGCAATGCGTAAGACTGAATCAAAGTATGCTATAAGTGCGCATAACTAGAGCAGTATACATAATTGATGAAATACGCAGAATCATAACAATGTGCAAAGTAGAAGGATACACAACACTGTGATGTGTGAAGCATATATTTAATTGTAACTACATATAATAATAATTATAATTCTCATACATCAATTTGAATTTGAAATTTACTTTAATCATAATTTTTTAAATAAATTATTATTATTTAAAAAATAAAATACAATTATTAAATTTAATTTAATCAACTAGACCACTTAACATTGATGTTGATATTATATTAAAGTGCATATCCATGCATCGAGCATAATAATGGGTGAGTAATGGGTGACACACTAGTAGGATCATGATCGTGACTCATACAATTTCATAGAAATGTGAAGAAGAAATTTCATAGAAATGTGAAGAAGATAATGATAGTGACTCATACAATTTTCATACTCATACAATTTTCATAGAAAGAAATGTGAAGAAGATAGAAATTTCATAGAAATGTGAAGAAGATAATGATAGTGACTCATACAATTTTCATAGAAAGAAATGTGAAGAAGATAATGATAGTGACTCATACAATTTTCATAGAAATGTGAAGAAGATTGATCCCACTAAATAAAAGTGTGACAAATGTGGAGTGTGTGTGGGATTTAAATATTATTTATTTAAAGTTAAAATACTTTATGAGCTTACCACTAACTTTATCATTGGAATACGTGGCAAATACCACCTTTATCCCAATTGGATTATCAATTCCCCTAAACGTACATTCAAGAAAAATACCATCAATTTCCACTCGATGTGGATATAAACAAAAGCCAATACACTTCACGAAAATTAAGTAACGAGTCCAAAAACACTTTAATACATTTCAATAATTTATTACAAATTAAGTAATGAGTATATATATATATATATAGAGGTCTTTGGAGAAAACAATTGAGTGTACCTCAATCATTTATTACAATTAAAGTATAACTACCCTCCAAATCATTTACAACAAGCCCTAAGGGTTAGCTCAATTGGTAAGTTGCGTACATTCTGGGAGTGCTCCCTTCAGGATTCCCCTCTGTGACTGGGGTGCTCGGCTCCTGCGGATTTGATATCTAGGGCAGCTGCCTTTGTGGTTCCTGCGTATGGATTCTCTTGCCTCTGTCCTTAGTTTCTTGGTGTTTAATTTGCTCTTACTTCGTAGCCCTGTTCTTGTTTTCTGTTGTTCCCCGACTTTAGGTAGTTATGGTTAGTGGCTCTTGCTATCTGTGATTGATGTCCTATCTATCATTCGCACCTGTATGAACTGTCCCTCCCCCTTGCATTTTCTTTCTAGAGTTTGGTGGTGGTTTCCTTTCTCCAACAAGGGTTTGCTACAGGCACTCTTATTTCCTTCTGGCTCAATCTTATGAGTCTTCCCTGGCCATTGTTGACGACTGGAGTCCATCCTCTTCTATGAGGACTAGTACCAACCAGTCTAAAATAAGTGGGAATTGTATATAGCTGTCGGTATTGGCCTTATTTTGTGAGCTACAGGCCAGCGGTCTCCTGTGGGTTTGTGGTGTGTTGATTTAGTAGGGTCTGCCACCTTTGTATCTGCGACGTTGTGGGGGGTTTATTATGTCTTCTACATAAAAGCAGAATCTCATCATTCTGACTTTCGGGAATTGTCTGTCCTTGTTTCCCCTGTTTCTGTTGTTTCTTCTCTTGGTATTGACTGTCGATATCAGGGACTTCTGAGTTTGGTTAGGGTTTTCTTGCTCCTGTTGACTCATGGTTCTGTCCTTTTACACTGCGGTGTCACCCTAACTAGGGTTTGATACCTAGGGTTTCTGCTGACTCTAGGTTTCCGTTTTGTCTTTCTTCTCACCTGAGTTTGCCGGATTTCAGTTGACTTGTGCGACCGGTCTGTGTTGGCTTTCTCTCCTGACCTTATGTCAGAAATCCATGATGGGTCATCCGTTCCTCCGGGGGATTCTTGTGCTGTTCGTTTTCGTCGTCATCGAAAAGCAAAAGCCCATAAAATACTTGAAGGTAAACTTTGCTATGTTGTTGGTCGAGATGTATTTATGGACAGGGTGGAGACGTTGTGTTCTCGTGCACTTATTGGTAGATTGGAATATTGCTCTATGGATAAGAAAGCTTGGTTTTCCTAGGCCACTGAACATTGGAAACCATTCCTGTCTTATGTTCCTGCGATCAGTTTGGCTCGGGGGTGGATTGTCTTTGTTTTCTTAGAAGACTCCCATGCCTCTCCTGTTCTTAATCGCCTTTGGAGAGTGGGTGAAGGGTCTCTTGTCTTAGACCGTTGGCATGTGCATTTCGACCCTATCCACGAAAGGGTTAAAAAGAGACATCTGTGGGCATTACTCTCGGGTCTCCCCTTCCCTCTCTGGAACCGCTCTCTTCTGGAGGGTATTGGCAACACCGTTGGGTGTTTTGTGGCAGTAGAAGAAGATTTTATGAACACATATGATAAAAGGATGGTGATAATATTAGTGGAACTGGATATCACAAAGGGCTTGCCGGCCGATATTGAGATTCTCTGCCAGGAGCGTCTGTTCACTCAACGACTTGACTATCTGGACATTCCCTTTAAGTGCAGTCATTGTTGAGATACGGGTCATCTGCATCGTGATTGTCCTTTCATTCGTCTAGACTTTGCCTCTCCGAGACAAAGACATCCATCCATGGTACATGTGTCTCCCCCTCCAATTTCGAAGGCTAGACCGGTAAGTTTACCTACTGCTCTTTCTGCCACTGCAAAAGGTATCCTTCATAATTCTTGTTCATTTTTTGAAGATGCTTCTGATCATGATTTAGCCTTCTTCGACTCGGTGGTCGGTGGTCATGCTCCCCCCACTGTTTTGGAGCCTACTGACCCTTTGCCACTTGATCACCTTACGGCTCCTTGTGATGCGGTACTACCCTGTATCCCTCCTTTGGACCCTGTTATTTCTCTCACTCTTGAACTTCCTTCCCGCTCTTCTACCGATCCTCCACTTCCTCTTGCGGGGTTCTCTCCTCCCCCCCTTTTTTTGGACTTGGATTTTCCTCCTCTCCCCTCCACTGGCCACACGACTCTGGTTACCCCACCACACAGCCCCGTTACCTCACCTTCCTTTGCAGACCCATCCTTACAAAAAACCCTGAATATCTTCTCAGATAAAACCCCACTATCCCCCTCGGTCCTGCCCCTAGATTCCATTCGATTCGAGAATGTCACCATAAGGAGAAAAAAAAATCCACCTGATTTCTCGGATCCTATCCTTGCCCCATATACCCCTTTATCTACTAGGCTCAAAAATGTGGCACGTCAGCACTCTTCTTCTTCTCTTGGGGTCCTTAGAGCTACGACCCCTCAACAAAGTGGTCCTTAATGCGCATCCTCTCCCTTAATGTTCGTGGTTTGGGGGGCTCAGCCAAACAAAAGAGTCTCCGTCATTTGTTCTCCTCTTTATCACCTGATGTTGTTCTCCTTCAAGAAACTATGACCAGTTCATATCCTGCCCTTCTCACTTTCTCTAAGCTCTGCCCTGGATGGGAGTTCTGTGCGATCAGTTCCATTGGTCTTTCGGGGGGCATTCTATCTTAGTGGAACCCGAAACATCTCAAATGCAAAGCTTATCACACTATGGCAGGTATCTTGCTTAAGGCCATGATACGGGGCTCCTCCTTTTCTCTCTCCATCCTAAATTGTTATGGTCCCTACTGTAATCGAGAATTATTTTGGAATTCTGTGGCTAATGGTGGACTTCTCTCTTTGCCGAACCTTATCCTCGTGGGAGATCTGAACCTTACATTAAATGCATCTGAGATTTGGGGCACTAAGGCGCAACTTGACCCTTTGGGCCCCTTTTTTTCCAAGCTCTTCTCCGATCATCTGCTGGTGGATGTGGCCTCTTCTTGTGCTGGACCTACATGGAGGAATGGAAGGATAGGGGAAGAAGGCATATCCAAAAGACTAGATCGTTTCCTTCTATCTGATCATCTTGTTAGCCTCCTTGCTAGGTATCGGGTTTGGGCTCATAGAAGTGGGATCTCTGATCACTTTCCAGTTCTTTTTGAATTGCTGGATCATCCGGTCTCTTGTGCTTTCCCATTTAAATTCAATCACTCTTGGTTGGAAAATGAGGATTTTATTCAAATGGTAAGAACTGAATGGCCTCTTATCTCGTCTAGTGAATCGGAGGATGCCATGAAAGATCTCTCTAGTAGACTCCGTCTTCTTAAAGGCAAGGTTAAGACCTGGACAAAAAATGAATCTATTAAGATGAAGGATAAATCAACCAATCTGGAAGATGAAATCAGTTCTCTCCTGGATTATTCGCATTCTGCTATTTTAAGTGCTAAGGAGTAGTGTAGACTGACATCACTCAAATCTGAGCTTAAAAAGGTGCTCGACCATGAACTACTCTTTGCAATATTACAGAGTAGGGTAACATGGGCCTTGCATGGGGATGCTAATACCAAATATTTCCATGCGGTGGCTACTGCTCGGAAAAATCAAAATGTCATTTGGAGTTTGCAAGATGAGGCGGGCAACTTGGTCTTTGATGATCGGGGTATTAAATATTTGGGGATACAATACTTTAAGAAAATCTTTGCTAATGATCATTTGACGAACATTGTAGCCCAACTCAAGGTGATTCATCTTTTTCCCTCCTTCATCTGTCCTGAAGAGAAAGAGTCTTTCACTGGATCAGTTACACTATCGGAAGTGGAGGCTGCTCTTAAAACCTTCCAAAAAGATAAGTCTCCGGGCCCTGATGGTTGGCCTGTTGAGTTTTATCTGACATTCTTCGACTTACTGGGGCCTGATCTTGTTAATTTGGTTGAGGCCTCCAGGAGATTGGGACGGGTGGCTCCTTCCCTAAATTCTACTTTTATTGCTCTTATTCCCCAAAAAGAACTTCCTGCTTCCTTTGCTGACTTCCGTCCCATTTCTCTTTGTAATCTGGTCTATAAATTGATTTCCAAGGTAGCGGCTTTGAGACTCTTTTTTAGACATTTCCATCTCTCCTCAGCAATTTGGCTTTTTGAAGAATCGTCAAATCATAGAACCCCTAGCCATTACACAGGAAGTCCTCCATTCTGTCAAAACTAATAATAGGTGTGCCCTTATCCTCAAGCTAGATCTATTAAAGGCTTTTGACAGGGTCAATTGGACTTTCATTCGACTTATACTTATTCAAATTGGGGTTCCACTTGTGGGTGTGAATTGGATCATGGGCTGTATTTCTTCCGCGAATTTTGCCGTTCTTGTAAATGGTTCCCCTTCACCCTTCTTCACTGCTTCACGTGGAATTAGGCAGGGTTGCCCTTTATCTCCTTTGTTGTTCATTCTGGTTATTGAAGGTCTTAGTTTACTGATAGAAGATGCCAAAGTTAATGGCAGGATCAGAGGGATCAAGATTTCGCCTTAGCTTTTTCTCACACATCCACTCTTTGTAGATGATGTGATTATGTTTGGAATGGGTTCCTTTGAGGAATAGCTGGCTTTTAAAGTTATACTGGACACATTTTGTGAGGCCTCTGGTATGCGGATTAACTTGGACAAATCTTGCTTTCTCCATAATGACTTGGATGCCGATTTACTCCGTAGGATAACAGGTCTCCTTCCTTACAGATTTGAGCACATAAATCATGGCTTTAAATATCTGGGATACTTTATCAAACCATCGGGGTACCTGGTCAAAGATTGGCACTGGATTCTTACAAAATTTGAAAAGCGAATCCTTCACTGGACCAATCGGCTCTTATCCCTTGGTGGTCGTCTTGTTCTTATAAAATCTGTTCTTTCCAGTCTTCCTGCCTACTGGATGGCATTAGTCCCGATCCCACAGTCTATACTTGATAAGCTCAGACGCTTGATTTTTTCCTTTTTGTGGGGTTCTTCTCCAAAGAACAAGAAGTTCCACCTTGTGGACTGGCACTTACTAGCACGCCCAACAACCCTGGGTGGATGGGGCATCAAACATCTTACTTGGTTCAGTCTTTCCTTGAGATTAAAAAGCTTCTGGATGGCTTTAAATGGCAAAGGAATTTGGTATCAGCTTCTCTCTGTCAAATATTTGAAAAAACTACCTCTTCACTCGTGGCTTCATGGGAAGAGTTTCTCTCTTTGAAGTGCATCGATTATCTGGAGAGGATTTCTCCTAACCATTTCTTGGTTGGGCAAAGGGTTAATATGGAAAGTTGGAAATGGATCATCTATTCGTTTGGGTGTGGATCCCAATGTCGGTTTGGGGTCTTCCTTTGTTCTCCCACAAGATTTACGAGACTATCTGGAAGATTATGGTATCTGTACATTAGATCACGTGAGGAATCAAACACCATTTGCTAAGAGTTATTGGTTCTCAGCAAATGATCTGGATCTCCAGGGTGATTGGAAAATTATATGGGAAAACTTCACTAGAGGGCTGGAATTTGGTAGAATACACCTTTCTGAACACTATGACTCTCTTTTATGGTCACATAACAATTATGTGGGCCCTTTAACTACAGCTATGGGATATGATTGTATCACATGAACGTGTTGTTCTGAGGATCAGGCCTCTATTCTTGATTTGATTTGGACTCTCAATATACCTCTGAAAATTGGATGCTTCACTTGGTTATTGGGCAGGGGTCAAATATTGACCTAGGATCAACTTCAGATCCGGGGTTTCCAGGGCCCTAGTAAATGTGTTCTTTGAGGTATGAGCATAGAGGATATTCAACACCTCTTTCTGGACTGCTCTTTTTCTATTGGTATCCTTTCTTACTTTGCAACTCAATTTGGGTATTCTTATCCCCATTTTGATTCTGTCTCTTCCTTTTTGGGATATTGGTTTAGCCACACCGCGTTCTCTGCTCACTATAGATATCTTTCGATTTTCATCTTCTGGTGTACTTGGAAAGTCAAGAACATATGCTTATTTGATAATGGTGTGCCTACTATTCATGCACTTATCTCTGCAATTGAAAGTCTTCTGGACTTGTACCCTGTTCCACAAAAAAAACAGAAATTTAGGAAAATCGGTCCAAGTCCCATGATGATTTACCCTTGTGGCTTCTTTGATGGGGTTGCTGCTGAGCACATTGGTGGGGTTGGCTTTGTGATCTTTCTCAGTGTTGATCATTTCTTTAGTTTCTCCATGGGCTATGGAAGCAGCTCAAACACCAGAGCTGAATTATTGGCACTTTGGGCTATTATTAGAGTGAGTAAGTTCATGGGTTTACCCATGCACACGATTTTTGGTGACTCACTTGTTATAATTTCTTGGATTAACATACTCGCATCACTAAAGGTTCCCTCTATGAATCATTGGTGTGATGATATTCGTGCTATGCTGTCACATGTCCCTCATGTGATCTTCAAACATATATATCGTGAGCATAACTCAATGGCGGATGGTCTCTCCAAACAGGCTTTGAAGTTGGATATGGGTTCTGGAATCTACTCAGAATCTGTGGAAGGCATGATCATAGATCATGGACAATTTATGCTTTTCTAGTTTGTGCAGAGTTATATGCTCTTTTTCATTTGGAACTCAGTGTTTGATATGTTTATTACACTATGTCTGCTTTGTTTGAGACTATCTGTCGGCATGTTTTGCTCAAGATTTGTCTGTTTGATGATCACTCTCGATCTAATTCAGCATATTCTGATCTGTTTATCAGGGATGATGAGAAAAGTCTGCTATGATCAGACTTTGTGCTCCTTCTCTATGGGTTGGTTGTATGAATGCTTAGTACTATACTGTCTTTACTGAGATGTGATATCATATCTACTTTCTATGACAGGAAAGTTAGGTCATTGTATAAGATGTCATATCTGCTTTCTATGACAGGAAAGTTAGGTCATTGTATAAGATGTCTTTTGATTCTTAATGAATAACAAAGACTGGTATTTTTTCCTCTGAAAAAAAAGACGTGCGTACATTCTCTTGGTTCGGGGGGAGGTTACGGGTTTGAGCCTTGAGTCTTTTGGGGTTAGGCCTTCTACTAGGATGGCCAATGGTTTACCACCTCTACCATCCACGAATGTGGGGAAGTATTGCTGGGTTTCCCGTGGATCTTTCCATCTGAAAAAACTACCCTCCAAACCATTTTAATATATGTCAATATTAAAAGAATTCATTCCCTAAAAACAATATATTTCAATGTAAATGTTCATAAGGATTTGAAGATTTCAATATTTAGATTGTGGGGACATCCACCACAACAACTATCACACCAACTATCATAGTCATTTATCATTAATGTATAGAAATTTTTATTTTGTATTTAGATGATTATAATACAAATTTATATATAATTAAAAATATAAAAAATAATATAACATTAAAAACAATTAATTTAAAAATATATAAAATTTAATTTTTAACAATTATATAATAAATATTTATTAATAACTATAGAGTAAATATTTATTAATATATATTAAAATATTTTAATATGTTAAGATATATTTATGTTCAGATAAAAAAAATTCTTAATTATTTTATTGATATGTAATATTAAAATTCTTTAAGATAAGTAATTTATTTAAAGATATATTAATCTTAATCTTTTTCTCTATAAAACATTACATTATTTTTCTACTAAATTTATAAAATTCTTTAGAATTACATATATAAGTTGTTGGAATTGCATAATCCTAATTCTAAAAGAGCTGAATCTATTTTTACAATAAAAAATGCAATTTGAACAATGAAATAAAGTGAAAAAAAATCCAAAACATTGAATGTTGAGTCAATTCTTAAAACATTTTATTGTTATGCAATATTCAACAATTTCACTTATCTATTTCACTTGCCAGTTCATTGAGTTAGTAGTTGATTGGTGTGCTCATCAATGTCTTCCGCCTATATAAACATTTTAATTTATTAGAATGTAATGTTGAATTCAATTGCCTTACTCTAAAAGTGAGTTGGTTGCGTGGATGACACCTCACTCACTAAATGACATGTTAATTTTCTTCTTTCTTTAATGTAATGTTTTTTTTTAATGATTGCAATGTTGAATTTAATTTCCTTTTTCAACAATGAGTTGGTTAACTAAACTAACTTAAGCCAATCTTAACCTCAAATCTATCAAGAGTTTATCTCACATTACACAAACATGTAATACATCTCCACTATATCAAGTTGTACAATTCAAACCTCTCAATAAAGTTACACCTCACTCACTATTAATTTATTAATCTCGTTAAGTAGTTTTGACTCCAATTCTTTTCTTTTACCCCCAGTATCTAATCATAAAACCTAATACCTTTAGATACTTCACCAAAAAACCACACCATCCTCAACATTGAATTGCCTTAACAAATGATAGCTCATTCATTAGTCAACAAGATAAACCTTTTCTTCTATGTAAATTGTTTTGTTATATTAAATCCAATTTTGTTATAATTTCTTGGATTAACAGACTCGCATCACTAAAGGTTCCCTCTCTGAATCATTGGTGTGATGATATTCGTGCTATGCTGTCACATGTCCCTCATGTGATCTTCAAACATATATATCGTGAGCATAACTCGATGGCGGATGGTCTCTCCAAACAGGCTTTGAAGTTAGATATGGGTTCTGGAATCTACTCAGAATCTCTGGAAGGCATGATCATAGATCATGGACAATTTATGCTTTTCTAGTTTGTGCAGAGTTATATGCTCTTTTTCATTTGGAACTCAGTGTTTGATATGTTTATTACACTATGTCTGCTTTGTTTGAGACTATCTGTCGGCATGTTTTGCTCAGGATTTGTCTGTTTGATGATCACTCTCGATCTAATTCAGCATATTTTGACCTGTTTATCAGGGATGATGAGAAAAGTCTGCTATGATCATACTTTGTGCTCCTTCTCTATGGGCTGGTTGTATGAATGCTTAGTACTATACTGTCTTTACTGAGATGTGATATCATATCTGCTTTCTATGACAGGAAAGTTAGGTCATTGTATAAGATGTCATATCTGCTTTCTATGACAGGAAAGTTAGGTCATTGTATAAGATGTCTTTTGATTCTTAATGAATAACAAAGATTGGTATTTTTTCCTCTGAAAAAAAAGACGTGCGTACATTCTCTTGGTTCGGGGGGAGGTTACGGGTTTGAGCCTTGAGTCTTTTGGGGTTAGGCCTTCTACTAGGATGGCCAATGGTTTACCACCTCTACCATCCACGAATGTGGGGAAGTATTGCTGGGTTTCCCGTGGATCTTTCCATCTGAAAAAACTACCCTCCAAACCATTTTAATATATGTCAATATTAAAAGAATTCATTCCCTAAAAACAATATATTTCAATGTAAATGTTCATAAGGATTTGAAGATTTCAATATTTAGATTGTGGGGACATCCACCACAACAACTATCACACCAACTATCATAGTCATTTATCATTAATGTATAGAAATTTTTATTTTATATTTAGATGATTATAATACAAATTTATATATAATTAAAAAATATTTTATAATTACAATAAAAAATTATTTTATATAATTAAAAATATAAAAAAATAATATAACATTAAAAACAATTAATTTAAAAATATATAAAATTTAATTTTTAACAATTATATAATAAATATTTATTAATAACTATAGAGTAAATATTTATTAATATATATTAAAATATTTTAATATGTTAAGATATATTTATGTTCAGATAAAAAAAATTCTTAATTATTTTATTGATATGTAATATTAAAATTCTTTAAGATAAGTAATTTATTTAAAGATATATTAATCTTAATCTTTTTCTCTATAAAACATTACATTATTTTTCTACTAAATTTATAAAATTCTTTAGAATTACATATATAAGTTGTTGGAATTGCATAATCCTAATTCTAAAAGTGCTGAATCTATTTTTACAATAAAAAATGCAATTTGAACAATGAAATAAAGTGAAAAAAAATCCAAAACATTGAATGTTGAGTCAATTCTTAAAACATTTTATTGTTATGCAATATTCAACAATTTCACTTATCTATTTCACTTGCCAGTTCATTGAGTTAGTAGTTGATTGGTGTGTTCATCAATGTCTTCGGCCTATATAAACATTTTAATTTATTAGAATGTAATGTTGAATTCAATTGCCTTACTCTAAAAGTGAGTTGGTTGCCTGGATGACACCTCACTCACTAAATGACATGTTAATTTTCTTCTTTCTTTAATGTAATGTTTTTTTTTTAATGATTGCAATGTTGAATTTAATTTCCTTTTTCAACAATGAGTTGGTTAACTAAACTAACTTAAGCCAATCTTAACCTCAAATCTATCAAGAGTTTATCTCACATTACACAAACATGTAATACATCTCCACTATATTAAGTTGTACAATTCAAACCTCTCAATAAAGTTACACCTCACTCACTATTAATTTATTAATCTTGTTAAGTAGTTTTGACTCCAATTCTTTTCTTTTACCCTAGTATCTAATCATAAAACCTAATACCTTTAGATACTTCACCAAAAACCCACACCATCCTCAACATTGAATTGCCTTAACAAATGATAGCTCATTCATTAGTCAACAAGATAAACTTTTTCTTCTATGTAAATTGTTTTGTTATATTAAATCCAATTTTCTCTATACCAACCCATAAAGTACGTAAATTGTTTTGTTATATTGAATCCAATTTTCCCTATACCAACCCACAAAGTATAGACCAAATACAATTTCATATCACTTTTTCGAAATCATACATTTTAGAAATTAACATAAATCTAATCATTTATTTTTCGAAATCATACACTTTAAAAATTAACATAAATCTAATCATTAATACAAATTAGAGACATTTGTAAACATAAATCTAATCATTTCTTTCTCCAAATCATACACTTTAAAAATTAAAATAAATCTAATCATTAATACAAATTAGAGACATTGTAATTGTATTTGAAATAAAATATGACTAGTCTTTTAAAATAATAGATGTTTTACCTCTTTAATTTCTTCTCTTCTATGTATTCCATATTGTGAAAATAATGGCTTACAATAATATAAATTTCCATATTGAAGAAAATGGCTTACAATAATATAAAATTTTAAAAATTTAACCATCTTTGTTGAGGTTGTAAAATATGACCCGTCTTTACCAAGGTTGCAAAATATGACCCGTTTAAGGAAAAAAATTGATTGATTGCAAATGATAACACATTATTCATAAATGATGATGGCTCAACTTACCAGAGTGTTTGATGTTAACAATTTCATTTTCATTTGTCAGTTGCGGGATCGCTAAAGATTCTGGTAAACGTCATTGCATATGCTATAAACAGTGATGTTACTTTGCATTCTATGATTCTATGAAAGGGCTCTTGGCTACCACGCGTTCAGTGTCATTTCATTTCAAAATATCTTCACCTTCCATCCATTCACTCTCCACTACATGCTCTGCTGTGCATCCCAATTGCTCCTTGCATGCGCCCAATCAATTATCCATTTTCCCCAATAATCCCAGCAGTGGCCTCTGTCACTGGTTGGCAGCTTGAGCCCATATTCGTAGTGATGTTACCTTGCATTCTATGATTCTATAAAAGGGCTCTTGGGTACCACCCGTTCAGTGTCATTTCATTTCAAAATATCTTCACCTTCCACCCATTCACTCTCCACTGCATGCTCTGCTGTGCATCCCAATTGCTCCTTGCATGCGCCCAATCAATTATCCATTTTCCCCAATAATCCCAGCAGTGGCCTCTGTCACTGGTTGGCAGCTTGAGCCCATATTCTTACGAACTGTAGATTCACTTCTATAAAGAAGCCCTTGAGGCTTGAACTACTCATATTTCGTTAAATAATTCAATAAGCCCATGGAATCAGTTTCATCAAATCCCGTGGCCAATGGAAATGTGCAGGAATCGAATCCTGTGGCCAATGGAAATACGCAGGAATCGAACTCTGCACCTCGGGTCGTCGATCTTCGTTCCGACACAGTGACTAGACCAACCGATGCCATGCGGGCCGCAATGGCGAAGGCTGATGTGGACGATGACGTCCTGGGTTCGGATCCCACGGCGGACCAGTTACAGCATCAGGTTGCTCAATTAATGGGCAAAGAGGCCGGTTTGTTCGTGCCCTCCGGCACCATGGGGAACCTTATCAGCGTTCTTGTTCATTGCGAGGTATCTCCATTTTCCTTTTTCTTTCTTGAATTTGCCGGAGGGAATGATTTCGAATCCTTTAATCATTTTAGTGAAATGATGCTTAAATATTTTCCTTTTTCTTTCTTGAATTTGCCGAGCGAATGATTTCGAATCCTTCAATAATTTTAGTGAAATGATGCTTAAATACTATCGTTTTGTTCTTCTGCAATTTGCTACTGATAATTATCTTTGGAATTAAGATTAAATAATTGAAAATTCACTGTGTTACTATGGTGTTGTGGTAGGTGAGGGGCAGTGAAGTGATACTTGGTTCAGACAGCCACATATATGTGTATGAAAATGGTGGAATTTCAACAATTGGTCATGTCCATCCCAGGGTGGTTCCTAACAAAGAGGATGGAACAATGGACCTGAGAAAAATTGAAGCTTCCATCCGGCCTGCAGCCGAAGAGTTATATTTCCCAACAACACGTCTCGTATGCATAGAGAACACGCATAATGCGTAAGTTGCTAATACTATCCTGTTTTTAGTTGAATCTGTGGAATCCAGGGGTTGGTTTTTACAGTTTAGTTATGATAAATGCCTCTTTGCTGCTGAAGGTGGCGGTGTTAATCCATTAGAGCAATTTGTTCAATTTGCTGGTTTTTACAGTTTAGTTATGCTAAATGCTTCTCTGGTTGCTAAAGGTGCTGTGTTAATATAATGTGCAGAACAATTAAAGTTCAATTAGTAGATATTTCATGTTTTTTTTTAAGAATTTCATATGTTTTTTTCGTGTGCAGAAGAGGGGAGATTAAATTTTATAGTTGTAAAACCAGACTTAAAACTCTATATATAAGTGTATTAGACTGTTGTTATTATTTTCATACACAAGTTACGCAGAAGATTAAGAGAAGGCTCTAATCAAACAAGCACATCAGCTCTACACTGTAGAGTCAATCAAAGACCACTACATCACTTTAATTAAAATGAGGTCATACTTCGAAGTTCAAACAATAGCCATGAACTGATAACCTCTTTTACCTTAATATGTTTCTTTAACAATATTAACTGTAATGGCGATGGCCTGAGGACCTCTATTGCCTCCATATATTTCTTTAGGAATACGAATTGCAAGAGTATAGCGGTAGAAAAATCATTGCAACTTCCTCCCTGAGAAAACTTTTGACCTAGAAACAACAGCCTGAGACAGAGGATGGCCTAATTTAGACTTAAACCCCTTATCTATGTTCAAGTGTGTGCCTGTTGTATTGTGATTGTATGCATGTTAGAATATGTGTCACATATGATTTAAATATTACTGTGATTTGTTTTAGTGGTATATGAGATACGCTAACATTTTAAGAATGCTAACTAGTTATGCTAACATCTGAGGAATGCTAACATCAGTTGATTCAGTTCCCTTTTGCGCTTTCTCTGCCACACATATAGGAAATAAATAGTTAAAATGAACCGTGCCCTATGATTTTAGGGATGCAGACAACGATTGTGGATCACTGCTTATTCACTTTCTACTCATCTTTACTTTCAATAAAACCCTGAACTAACAGAGAATCGAGCAAATATATTACCAGTTAAAAATGCTCTCAAACAACTTGAATACTCGTTTCAATTGGAAGATCCAGCCAGAAAATTAAAACACAGTGTGAGTAGGCATGGTCCATAATGATCACATGAGCAAATCTGAAAAGAAAAAACTCTGTTCTTCTCTCCTTTTCTACAAGCTTCCTTCATTTCCTTACAGAGGTTTTCATTCAGCCTATTTTTCCCTCTTAAGAGGCCAACTTGTAAAACTGCTTCTATTTCTAGAAAAGTTCAACATGCGATTCGACTAATTCCTTAAAATTCTCAATCAAGAAATCTAAATTGTCTACTATTAAATTCAACACTAAATTGATTGATGTAGCTGCATAAAAATCTAAAATCCAACTACATCAGCTACAACGTGCAATTCATAATACTAGATTAATGACTGCAGACCATTTAGAAACTGAACAGGCCCAATTGGCCCTAAAATTTCTGCCCTGGTCCTACATCATTCTCGCCTTTTTTGAAAATTTCTCAAACTCCTGGTTCAGACTTCAGGATGCACACCCAACCCACTAATACTATACTTCATCAGTGCTTTCTTGGTGATCCATGTTTTATAAGATTCAAATAACTTTTTCCGAACAATTTCCTTAAAGAACAAACTAGCAAACAACAATCTTACTGACATTGACATCAGTATTCTTACTTGCAAGGAAATGGGCCATTTTGGAAAATCTGTCACTCAGCAACTAATAATCATAACTATTTGATTACGAGGCACACACAATACAAATTCCATAGAGATATGGATCCAAGGTTCTTCCCGCAACCGTAGGGGCTTTTACAACTTAGTATTTTGTGATCAGCCATTTGACAAGTCCTACCAGTATGACACAACTCTGTTTACAATCCTGTATATGCCGCGTGGCCAGTAAAATTTTTCACCAACCAGGTTTGATGTCTTCTCCTTGCCAAAATTTGCCAAAATGTCCCTAAGTTCTCAAGAATTTGTCTTTAATGAGTTTCTTTCTCTTTAAACTTCAAACATTGCACAATTAATTATCACACATAATAAAAAATCATCCACCATGAAGGGATTCTGGTATGCACTTGCTGGATTACGAAAGAATATTACACCTTTGCTTAAACAAAATTTCATCAATATCATACCCCTCCAAATTTTCAACATTCAATCCGATTTCCGTAGCCTAACATTAAGATTAAGTTTAAGTTGGTTGATTAAATAACACATCACTTGTTTATAGATAGGTTAATCTTGTTCTTCTTCTTATATCTTATGCCTATTCATTAAGTTGGTTGATTAAATAACACATCACTTGCTTATATAGGTTAATCTTGTTCTTCCTCTTATGCCTATTCTTTTGTTAGTATGCAGTGTTGAATCAAAGCCCTGCCCTCAACACACAATGGGTTGACCATCTTAGGCTTAACCAACTACCAAATGAGTTGACTAACTTAAACTTTACTAACTGAGGTGTCAATCGCGTATATAATTTCTTTTTATTAATATATAACACTGAATTTGATTCCTTTACCCCAAACAGTGAGTTGGTTGGTTAATCAAATGACATTTCAGTAACAATTTGATTTGTTACTCTTGTTTCTTTATTTTTTTAACAATTTGATGTGTCATGTTTCTTTTTATTACTCTTGTTTTTGTTGTTGGTATTAAGGTTGAAATTTGAGGTTTGGTTTTGCATATCAAGCTAAGATTTCTCTCCGTTGTAATTTTAAATTTTAATTTTCTCAATTGGTAAATTTTAGGATACTAAATATTGAATAGTAAATTGTAATTTTCTCTTAAATTTTTCCAAATCTTATTTAGTATTTTCAATCAATTTTATATTTTTTTCCAATCCAACTACATGAAATTTTTTATAGTCAAAGGGTTATTCTATATAATCTCAATTCTTACTTGATTTACAAATATAAAATAAAATAAACATTAAATGTATAGTAATTATTTAAACAAAACCTAAAACCTATGATTGTCTTTTTTTTACAAGAAAATTTAATCCAATTACCTTAAAATAGTTTAGCTAGCACTCCCTAAAAAAATGGAAATCCAACTGAGAACTTAATGGAAATCCAGCTGAAAACTTGATTCAAAGCTAAAAGTTGCTCAAAACTCTATGAATCATAATGAAAATACATATTAAAAATATTCACAATTTATAAGATTTTAAAAATTAGAATTTTTAAGATTAAATTCTTAATATAAAATTAAAGTTAAAAAGAAAGAAATATATTGTTAGCTAATTTTAATACTTTATATCAATTAATTAAAATTTACAAAAAGAAGCCTAAATTAAAATATTTAATTTGGAAAAAAATATATTAAAAACAGAAATTAAAATAAAATAACTAGAAATTTTAGAAATAGAAATAAAACTAAAAAGTAGAAATATTAGAAATAAAAATACAAAAAAGTATTTTAAAAATGAAACATTATACAATTTGGAAATATTAGAAATAAAAATACAAAAAAGTATTTTAAACATGAAACATTATACAATTTGGACTCTTTTAAGTTGTATATTTTTTTCTCAAATATTTTTATTACATTAGGATTGTGTAATATCAACAACTTATATTTACAATAAGCAAATTTTCTCAATTTTAGATATTAGAAATTGAAATAAAATTCTTCTACTGTGCGTTCTCATTGTGTAATCTCAACAGGTTTCATATATATATATATATATATATATATATATATATGTATATGTATATATACGGGGATTGTGCAATTAGGGTTAGTTTGAGGTTTGTACTGGTGATGTAGCATACATTAAGTTGGTAATCCAAATGACATGTCACTCATTTATTGGTATAAAATGTTAAATCCAACTCCCTTAGTCCCACATAAAGTTGGTTGACCAAATGGCACATGTCTTCTATCCATGTATTTCCTCCGATACATATCTTTAATTTGTTGGCATGTAGCCTTGAATCCAATTCCCTTCCTCAACATTGGGTTGGTTGACCAAACCACACATCACTAGTTGATTGGTGTGCTTTATCTATACCAAGAGCTAAATCCAATTCCCTTGCCCCAACATTGAACAATAAGTTGACCAAGCTACATCTCACTAGTTGATTGGTGTTCTAATCAACATCTTAGGCCTATATGTAAATTTTTTAATTTGTTGATGTGTAATGTTGATCCATTTCCCTAAAATTAATTGCCCTTTAATTGCACCTCATGTCTTATGTGACATGTCGATCTTCTTATTTTTGTATGTAAATCTCTTTGTTGGCATGCAATGTTGATTCCGATTCCCCTTGCTCATACCTATATCTGGTTGACTAAACTAAATAAGATCAATATCAACCTCCAATATATCAAGTGTTAAAAAGATAAAATCTTTAGAAGTACATAAGTTTTTGATGATTGAGAGATTGAATCTCCTTCATATTAGGTTAAGATTGATCTCTCATTACATGTTTAGATTAAGATTGATCTTTTATAATATCAAACTTTATTTAATTTTATTTGAATACATATGATACAAATATGTTATATATATACTTTTTAGATTTGGGAAAAAATTAAAAAGAAAAAATGTTAAATTTATCCACTAATTGAATTATTATATAGGCTTTGCTATTAATCTTTTTATTCTTTTTTATTCTTTTTTCTTTATATAATTATTCTTTTTTATTTATCATATATAATGTTTTTTATTAATAAATAATATTAACTTTAATTCCTTAAAAATCAACTAATTATTATTTTTTATTAAATTTATAATTGAAATGAAAAAACTTCACTATTAACTTTTTAAATAATTTTTTTATTACATTATATTTAATATCCATTAACTTTCTATACAATTTTTTTATTAAATTAAATTTCTATCCTTTTATATGTTATTCCATATTAAAATATATAATTCATAATAATAAAAAAGAAATTATAAATTATAAAGGTTTTAATGAATAGTCTTGATATTATTAAGATTATTCTATAAAGACTAATCACTTTTAGTAATATTAGATATACTATTTTATATTAATTATAAAAAATAATCCATAATCCCTTTGAGTAATATTAGATATATTATTTTATATTAATTATAAAATATAATTAATAATTATATTATAAAGTATATACTCCATAATTTAATAAAATTAATTTAATAAAATTGAATTTACGAAGAAAGTGATGATCATCTTATTATTAAGATTATTCTATACCGTCTAGATCGTTTTTAGTAAGATAACGGATTAATTTAATTATAATAGCTATAAAATATGGTTCATGACATCATTTAAGTTACGAAAGAAGATAATAGATGATTGGTTACGGTGATACACGATGTGGCATCAAGGGCCTGTGTTCTCTGATGCTCACAATTTCATTTGTGAAATTGAGAGTGACAATCGGCAAAGATTCTGGTAAATGTGATCTCAGATTCCTTGAAAAGTGCTGTTCGGTCGTTGGTTTTCCTCAGAAGCGTCTTGTCATTTGTGTGACACCCGGCTGTCCAGTGTCATTTCATTTCATAATATCTTCACGTCCAATTTCTCCCCGAGGACGTCGGGGATTCCGCTCTCATTTGCTCCAATACATGATTTTCTCTGCTTCCCAATTGCTCATTGCATGAGCCCAATTCTTTATGCTTTTTATCCAATAGTCCCAGCTGTTGCCTCTGGCATTTTGAAGCTGGTTGGCAGCTTCAGCCCATGTTCTCACAACCTGTATATACACTTCTATAAAGAAGCCCTCGAGCTACTCATTTTCGTTAAGTAATTCAATAAGCCCATGGAACCTGTTTCATCAAATCCCGTGGCCAATGGAAGTATGCGGGAATCGAAGTCTGCACCTCGGATTGTCGATCTCCGTTCCGACACAGTGACTAGGCCGACTGATGCCATGCGGGCCGCAATGGCAAAGGCTGACGTGGACGATGACGTCCTGGGTTCGGATCCCACGGCGGACCAGTTACAGCACCAGGTTGCCAAGTTAATGGGCAAAGAGGCCGGTTTGTTCGTGTCCTCCGGCACCATGGGTAACCTCATAAGCGTTCTCGTTCATTGCGAGGTACCTACATATTTTTTTATTGAATTTTCCCAGTGATGATTTCCTTTCCTTTTTATAAAAAATCATTATGGTGAAATAATGCTTAAATACTATCGTTTTGTTACTTTGCAATTTGCTGCTGATAATTATCTTTGGGATTAGGATTTAATAATTGAAATTTCACTGTGTTACTACGGTGCTATGTTAGGTGAGGGGAAGTGAAGTGATACTTGGTTCAGACAGCCACATACACTTATATGAAAATGGTGGGATTTCAACAATTGGTCATGTCCATCCCCGAGTGGTTCCTAACAAAGAGGATGGAACAATGGACCTGAGAAAAATTGAAGAGTCCATCCGGCCTGCCGCGGAAGAGTTATTTTACCCTACAACACGCCTCGTATGCATAGAGAACACGCATGCCAAGTAAGTTGCTATACTGTTCTGTTTTCAGCTGAACCCGTGGAATACATGGGCTGGTAGTTATGATAAATGCCTCTTAGAAGAGACTGGTTGCTGGAGGTGGCTGTGTTAATCTAATTTGCATTAGAACGATTCAGTACCATTTTTTGAAATTTCATGGTGATTTTTTTGGGTGGGGTAGATTTTCAAATGTTTTTGTGTTCCAAAGAGGAGATAGAGAGGAGATTTTATAGTGGTAGGAATAATTCCAAGATGCCACCAATAGGCATATCCGACTGTCATTATTTTAGTTACAAGTCCATTATAATTAGCCCTCTTGTAGCCAAATTATATGGAATTATTCTAGAAGAGAATATCAGCATATGGCTAGAAAGGCAAGAAAAAAGTGCTAAACGTTACACAGGATTTTGGGGCTATCATTTAACTGTGGACCATGTTGTTATCCTTTGGACCATTGCCAAGGAGTGTCGCAAATCGCAATAATAAAAATAATCTTCTTTGTTGCTTTGTTGACTTGAGAAAAACATTTGACATAGTGCGCATAACTAACCTTTGGAATACATTAGAAGAGCTAAAAGTCCCTTTTGAGTTGAGAGCTCCTGCAATAAGGTTGTATGAGAAGGTTATTGCCAAGTTCAGGAACTTTGAGGGTTCGTTAGAAGAAATTAATTGTAATATAGGAGTCAAACAAGGTGTTCCCTATCCTCTACCCTTTTTGGTACTTACATTGATAGGCTAGAGGGTTGTTTGGAAGAGGTAAGTTGTGCTGGCACAACTTTGGCTAGCATAGTCATCATCTTTCTTCTCTGTGCTGATGATATTGTACTTATGGCAAGGAGTCCCTATGATCTCGACAAGCAGCTAAAAATTCTCAAGGATTTTTTCTTTAGTATGGGTATGACTAATAATACTAACAAAACAAAGGTTATGATAATCAAATCCAAAAAGATCACTTATGATATTTTCATGTATGACAACAATAACTTGGAGGAAGTGACTTCATATAAATATTTTGGAATCGATTCCATCATAAGATTTTTTTATTTTTATTTTGGCAAAGTGGTGGAACCCCCCTGACTAGCAGGGTTGCCATTGGCTAAGTAACCACGAACCAGGGGCATCTAAGCTGTCAAAATCACCCGGGGATCGCACCCGGCCTAGACTGCACCAACCCTTAACATGGTTGGATTTTTTGGTATCCGACAGGATTAGAATCAACGACCTTTCAGCTTAGGGGGTGTCTTAACCATACCCCGCCACCAACTGTTCTACATCTCGCAGATGATTTCCATCATAAGCTTACTGGAACTATAGCATTGATAAAACCATTAATGCAGGATGGAAAGCTTATAAATTATAATGGACTTGAATATAATTGTAAATTAAAAGATCTTTGGCTTTGGGATAGGAAGAAACTCCTCTTTGAGACTCTCTTCATTCCTATTATTTTATATGGTTGTGAAGTTTGGGGCTGCAACATCTCTGGATAATATTGGAGAAGGATAGAGAAAATCCAAAAGCATTTTATAACATACAATCTCAAAACTAAAGGAAATACACCTTATCCTATCCTCCTCATATAAGTGAGTCTCTCCCTGATTGATAGCATGACTATGACGAGGTACCTAATGTACAAGAACAAGATAAACAACATGGGAGACAAGAAGCTTCCTAAGATTGCTACGTACTCTAGTCAAAACCACCTACGACTTAAGCGAGGTTGGCATAAATATGCCAAGTCTTGGCTAAACCATTGGGGAATCAAGGAAGGGGTCACTCTGTAGAAAAAACTATAATATTAAAAGTATTATTACATCTAACTTTAAGGAAAAGTTGTGGTATGATAAAGAGTTGGAGGATAAGGGAAAATTAATATATTATAAGGAGGTGAACATCCATAATTTGGAAGATCAAATGTATCTCTCTATTTTAACTAGCCTAAAGAAGAAGATCAACATTGCTAAAATAAGAGCAAACTCTCATGAGCTACATAGTGGAAAAAGGCGTTGGACACTTCCTAAAACGTTGTGGAATATGTCATCTTTGTGACACAAAGAGGGTTGAAAATGAAAATTACTTTCTTGAAGAATGTCATGCATACACCCACATTAGAGTGCAATTTTAAAACATTTGCTACAATACTAACCTCCCTAACCTTTTAACACATCATAACTGTGGTCATTAGAGGAAATTTCAACTCAAAATGGGCCTTTTAACCTTAATTCAAATTCCATGTCATCATGTGTTAGCCAATGAAATTGCTTTAAATTTGAAATACCGTATAGGTCTTAAACAAAATTTTAATATAAATTTGGGGATAGGTATCATAAAAAAACTACTTTTTTGTTCATATTTTCGACATATTTCCCTGTGTTTTTACTCAAATTTCGATTGGGAGAGCTTCCTAGATGCGAAATTAAATTCTGCATCCAACGAGTACTCACTCGGCATACTTTTGATGGACCCCGCTAACCCAAAAATAAGAAATACCTGAAAAAAGTATTTCTTGTTTTTGGGTTAGTGGGGTCCGTCAAAAGTATGCCGAGTGGGTACTCGTTGGATGTAGAATTTAATTTCACATCCAGAGAGCTCTCTCGATCGAAATTTGAGTAAAATAACAGGGAGATATGTCGAAAATACGAACAAAAAAAAGTAGTTTTTTTCTTTTCTTCCTCCAAAATTATAAATATTATTTTATTATTTTTCTTAGGAGGCCCATTTTGAGTTGAAATTTCCTCTAATGGATTTGGGAATGCTTTTCTTAAAGCTTTTTGAGCATAGAAATAAAACTCTGAAGAAAACCAAGTGACTCCTTTTCTTTTTAAGGTCCTATAGACCAAAGTTTGATCTCAGTGGACATTCATAACTATCATCATTATCATCATCATCATAGAGGTCACACAAAGGAGGGAGGGGAATGGTAACTAAGCAAGCATATCATCCCTACAGCGAATTGATCACTATGTTAGTAGGAGAGGGCCACTACACCACTTTGCTTAAGGTGGGGATATACTTCAGGGGATGACCTCTATCACCTTCAAAGTTCATATATTTCTTTAACAATATGTACTATGATAGTATAGTGGTAGAAGAATCATTACAAAGTCCTCCATGAGAAAACTTTTGACCTAGAAATAATAGCCTGTGGATCAAGACAGAGGATAGCCTAATTTAGACTTAACCCCTTATCTATGTTATAGTGTGTGCTTGTTGTATTGTGTTTGTATGCATGTTAGAATACGTGTCACACCTTTGTTTTGCTTTAAATATTTGTTGGATTCGTGCCAGTGCTATATGAGATCAACTAACATCTTAGGAATGCAAACTAGTTCTTAAAGTAACCCTTGTGTCTTAATCCACCAGTTCCCTTTTGTGCTCTCTGCCACATATAGGAAAGAAATAGTCAAAATGAACTATGCCTATGGCCTTACTCATACAGGCAGTGTTTGTGAATCCCTGTTGATTCACTTTCCACTCCTCTTTACCTTCAATAAAACTTCACACTTGCAGAGAGTTGAAGAGAAAACAATTTAGCGGTTAAAAATGCTCTCTCAAAAAACTAAAATACTCAATTCAATAGGAAGATCCAACAATAAAATTAAAAAACTGTGTCAATATTCATGACCCGTAATGATCAATTAATTAAAAATGGAAAGAAAAACTCTGTTCTTACCCCCTTTTCTACAATCTTCCTCTATCCTTGCCCAAAGAAGGTTTTGTTCAGCCTATTTTTCGATAAAAAAGTGTTAGTTTTTCTAATCTAATTAACTTGATTAGAATCTTTATCTAAAAGAATAACAAGCACAACAAGATACACAAGATAGAGAAGATACACAAGACACAAAGATTTTCATCGGGGAAACCATAAAGGAGAAAACCCCGCAAACTTCCTTAGAATAGTTCCGTCACTAAGACAATATCACAAGATGGAAAAACCCAATAAGAAGAAGTCTTCTGTAGCTATCTCTCTCCTCCTTGTCTCTCTTTCTCTCCTCATGCGAACTTGAGAGAGTGTGTGTATAAATGAGGGAGGGCGCCTCCCTATTTATACCCTTCAAGTGACTGACCTCCCAACATGACTAGGCTGACGTCTAACTCTAACAGGGTCGACTTCTCCTAGATAGACCGCGAAAGTACATTACATAATATTATGCTAGGGACTATTGCCCCAACTTACAACAGAGGTTGTACCTCAAGGACCATGTACAATACTGACATCTCGAAAGGAGGGAAACACATCTCCGATGGGGGCACAACAACATACAATGATAATATACATCAGAATATCTCCTGAAGTACAAATACAACAACACTCCCTCTTAACTAGGAAGTTATTCTCTCTTGTCATGGTCATCAACATATATGGTCAAGTCATCATCAGAGCTGCTGCCATAATCCTCATCTTGTCGATCATCGAATAGTACTATCTGTCATCGAAAGTTTCTACAAAGCCAACCCTGTTTCATGCTGGGTGTAGGCCTAGTCCTCATCTAGGTCTTCATCATATCCACGAGCAAGCCATTGCGTAAGTACAACCCAGGACAATTCATTACATTGCCAATGCAATCACCTGCGTCTCCTACTGTCATCTCATCGTATCCAGATCATCTCATTATCCTGCACAAAACACACTGAGCACACATAGCACAACCCAGATGCATATCGCAGACTACTTGCGTTCTACCAACATAGGAGCATGCCAGGATCTTTCACGTCACCAGGACAACCTGCATCTTCCAATATGCGAGAATCGCCTAGGAGCACACCAAGTGCATTATGTCTCTCTACAGTCAACCTGTGTTCTACCAACATAAGAGCATGCCAGGATCTTTCATGTCACTAAGACAACATGCATCTACCGCTATGTGAGAACTGCCCAGGTGCACACCAAGTGCCTTGTGACCTCATCATCTCCAACATGGGAACACACACATACAAGGACTGATTACGACCGAACATCCTGCGTACCATGCCAGGATATTTTTTGTTCCAGGTCAACCTCAAGGACATATTACATCTGAACGACCTGCGTCTAGGATCTTTTACACTTTGGATAACCTTCCAAGACTTATTATGTCCGAGAAACCTGCGTACCACACTAGGATCTTCTACACTCCTGTAGGACTGATTACGTCCGAGCAACCTGTGAACCACGCCAACATCTTTTACACTCTAGGACAACTTGTACCAATACTGATTACATCCGAGCAACCTGCGTTCTACGTTAGGATATTTTTCGCTCAAGGACAACCTACAAGACTGATTACGTTCGAGCAACCTGCGTACTATGCTAGGATCTTTTTTGCTCAAGGACAACCTGTCTCTTTTTCCATGTGTGATCTCATGCATCTGTGTCTTCTGGTCTCTAGTCATCTCTAGCATAGGAGCACGCCATGATTTTTTACGTTGCTAAACAACCTGCAACTTCGACTATGCTAAAACTTGTTACTCCCTCTTTTTAGAGGCCTTGTTCTGGATCACACCAAGTCTTTTTATGAAGTACTCGAACTTTAATTTGGTCAAAGGCTTGGTCAATACATTAGCTATCTACTCGTCCATTACCACGTACTGGAGCTTCATGACTCCTCTCTGCACCATATCCTTGATATAGTGGACTTGATCTCGATGTGCTTCGACTTGTCATGGAACACCGGGTTTTTGACAACTTCACGCAACTTTGGTTGTCACAATTGATACAAGTCGCATCTAACTGGAGATCAAACAAATTAGTCAGTAGATTCTGCAGCCAACCGAGCAAGCGGCAACATACTCTGCCTTGACGGTACTCAGCGCCACACAGGACTGCTTCCTGCAAAACCAGGAGATCATGTCGGATCCCAAACTGAAGCAGCAACCCAAAGTGCTCTTCCTATTAGTGGCGCTACCTTCCCAATCCAAATCAACATAATTGTGCAGGTTAATCTTTTCATTCATGTCATATTTGAGCCCATAATGAACCATACCCTTCAGGTACCTCAATACATGCTTTGCAACAACCAGGTAAACATCTCTTGGATTGTCAGGAACTAGCTCAGGGTGTTCACAGCAAAGCATATGTCTGGTCTCGTATTCGTTAGGTACATCAATGAACCAATCATCTGACGATACATCATGGCATCGACCGACTTTGATGAAGCATCACACAGAAGCTTCAAGTTCGATGCCATAGGTATGGTTATCGCCTTGCAATCCAACATTCCGAATCTTTTTAGAATCTCGAATGCATACTTTCCTCGACCAAGGAAGATTCCATCCGCATTCTGCCACACCTCCATGCTTAAGAAGTAGTGCATCATCCCTAGGTATTCATCTCAAACTCAGTGGCAAGCTTCCTCTTTGCATCTACAATGAGTTCGTCCTCTCCTGTCAGGAACAGGTCATCAACATATAACAGAATCATCACTGGTCTTCCATCTTCAACCTTGAAGTAAAGGTTGGAATCCTCTTTACTGTTAGTAAAGCCTAAGTTCATCAGGAAGCTGTCCATCCTGTCGTACCATGTCTCGGGTGCATGTTTCAATCCGTATAAGGCCTTCTTCAATTTGCACACATGAACCTGCTTGTCATGTGTCTCGAATCCCAGTGGGTGTTCTACGTACACTTCCTCTTCGACTACACCATTCAAGAATGTTGTCTTGACGTCCATATGGTGTATCTTCCATTTC
This sequence comes from Pseudotsuga menziesii, assembly GCA_001517045.1. NCBI lineage: Eukaryota > Viridiplantae > Streptophyta > Pinopsida > Pinales > Pinaceae > Pseudotsuga > Pseudotsuga menziesii. The sequence continues at coordinate 184,513 of LPNX010948460.1, forward strand.
ATTACAGCAACCAATGCAAGTATGGATCTAATGGAAGTGTACCTTGCTATGGGTGCAAATGTCTCCTCGTAGTCTATGCCTTCTTTCTGTGAGAAGCGTTACGCCATGAATCTTGTGTTGTGTTTCTTGATGCTACCATCTGCAACATGCTTGAGCTTGTAGATCCACTTCGAAGTCACGACAAACTTCCTTTCTGGTCTTGGAACGATCTCCCAGACATCATTCTTCATAATCGACTGGTACTTCTCGATCATGGCATCCTTCCATTCTTTCTTTTCTGCAGCCTCTTCATAGTTGGAAGGTTCCTTGTCAATGTTGTCACATAGCAAGGCCACATAGTTGTTGTAAGGTTTTGGTCTTTTCCTCTCTCTTTGCATCCCATCTGGAGCAACATACCTTTCTGTTCTTGTATTAGTTCCTGTGCCCATGTTGGTTTTCTCTTGTGGGAGTCCTTCTCGTGAAGTGTCTCTACAGGCTCTTGTGGTTCTGCCATGTCATGATCTTCATGGTCTTTTGGAATTACTTCTACAATTGACGTATCTTGGACTCTCGTTCCTTCAGGTTCCTCGACCTCTTCAATAGGTAGCTTCTTGGATCTGGAGCATGTCGAGTCTTCATCAAATGTTACATCTCTACTGATGTTGATCTTCTGAACCCCAGGAAGTATATTCGGTAGGCCTTTGAGGTATCACTTTATCCTATGAATATTCCCTTCTTCCTCGAAGGATCAAGCTTGGTCCTCCTCTCCTTTCGGATGTGTATGTATACAGGGGAACCAAATATTCTAAGATGGATGACTTCTAGCTTCTCTCCTGAGAAAGCCTCTTAAGGAGTCTTATTGTCAAGTACTCGATGAGGAGTATAGCTCTGTACATACACAATTGTCCTCGCTGTTTTCGCCCAAAGGTGCGTTGGAAGGGATCCTGGTCTTGTAGCATTACTTTCGTTGCTTCCATGATAGTTTTGTTCTTCCGTTTCGCAATGCCATTCTGTTGACGATTGTATGGAGTGCTCAACTCCCTCTTTAATCCCAGATTCTCTGTAGAGTTCCTTGAATTCTTCCGAGGTGAACTTTCTGCCATTACTGACCGCAGAGTCTTGATCTTCCTTTCAGTGTGGTTCTCGACCAAGGCTTTGAATTCCTTGAACTTACTGAACACTTCATTTTTCCCTTTCAAGAAATATATCCAAGTCTTACTTGAGAAATCATCTATAAAGGAAAGATAATGCACATACCCGCTTAGTGAGTTGGATGACATGGGCCCACATACATCTGAGTGTACTATCTCCAGTATTCCCTTAGCTTTACTTTCACTGCTAGGAAATGTCTTCTTTGCATTCTTTCCTTGCGCACATTCTTTGCAAACGCCTTCATGCTTTTCCTGGATTTCTGGAAGTCCTAAGACTACTTTGCTTGCAATCGGTAGTGCTCTATAGTGCACATGTGCAAGTCTTTGGTTCCATAGTTCACTTGGTTCTATTGAGTCATAAACCAATGCTTGTTCAGTCTGTCCTTTCAGTTTGTACAAGCCTCCGTCTTGCTCTCCAATTACTGTTGCATGATCGATTGTCATTCCTTTTGGCGACATTAGAACTTGGCCATCAACAAATGCAACTCTCATTCCCTTTGCATCTAGTGCAGAGATGGAGAGAAGATTTTTCTTCAATCCTGGAACATATAGCACGTCTTTCATCTTCAAAGATTTTTCGGAGTCTAGCTTGTATGAAGCTTCTGCACTTCCTTTTATGGGGTATTGATAATCATCCCCAAGTTTCACCTTTGAGGTGACTCATGCTTAGACATAATGATGAATGATTCTTTGTATCCCGTCATATGGTTAGATGCCCCACTATCCACAAGCCAATCACTGCTTCCATGTGAGATAGCGTTCGTGAGTGCTGAGATTAGAACATACTCTTCATTTGAATCATCCTTCTCTCTTCAGAATCTTTTGTTTGTTGGTTCATTGTCTTCAGCGGTGTGAGCATGATGCCTTTTCTTCTTTTCGTTGATGGAGTCCTTGTTCTTGGGACAATCTCTTGCGAAGTGTCCCTTTTCATGAAAAGTGTAGCATCGAACATTTGAAGGATCTCTTCTGAACTTCTTTTGTCTTTTATGATGATTGTCCTTCCTTTTGTTGTGATGGTGGTTCTCCTTCTTTCTGTAGTTTCTTCTGGTGTGAGCTGTGAGAGCTTGATCTTCAATTGCTCCCATCTTCTCTTCTCTTGTTATGAGTCGAGCTTCTTCTTGTGTGCATTCTCGGAGTCTGCTGAAAGAGATCAACTTCTTTCTTACATAGATTCCTTAAATGGATGAATCCCATGATCTTGGGAGCGGTCAAGGTAGTCATCACAATCTCTCATTCTTCCATTCTCTTCCACTGCTTCAAGTTGTTCCTTGATTTGAGCAACCCTTGTGAAGTAGTACTATATAGTATTTGAGTTTTGTGTCATTCTTCAATTGGTTCCTCAATGTCATCTTTCAATTGATGTTCTTTCCTTCGAACATCTTTGTCAAAGCATCAAATACTTCCTTTGGTGTTTTCAAGGATGACACATGGGGGATGAGATGATCCTTAATGGAATCTGCAATGATTCTCTTGGATTTAATCAAATTCTTCTTATGAGTAGCCTTAGCCTCATCTCCCTCTGGCTCTGGAACTTCCTCACTGGTGTATTGATCTAAATAATTTTTTTCAAGGATCAGGGAGATTTTGTACTTCCATGCTTGGAAGTTATCAACTCCTCCAAGCTTGTCCTCAAGTTGAGTATGATGAGTCATTTTCAAATGAGAACCTCAAATAGAAATAGCAAAGATTTAGATCTTACCGATTTGAGTTGTTTGACCTGGTTCCGGAGCCGGCTGACCTAGGGTTTGTTAGAGAAACCCTAATTTTCCAAACTTGGAATTTAGAAATTCTATTAGGATAGAAAGATGCACCTCCTTGAAGCGAGTTGCTCAGTTGCTCAATAAGGTTCTTTTCTGAAGACTGAGGTGGGAAGCTTCCGAAACTTGATGCCCTAGTTTCTTCCTGCAGTGTCCCGCAGTATCCTGTAGTCAAAATTGAAACTTCTCCAAATTTGGAGCTGCTTCCTTCAAAAGATGCGCCCTTCTATGGCGAGTTAGCCTATCCCTCTTTTCTTGATGATCTGTGGAGAGAAGACTTTGAACTAGGAAGCCCTAGTTTTCGTTGCTACACAGTGCCCTCTTTTAGAGAGGATCTGATACCATGTTATTTTTTCTAATCTATTTAACTTGATTAGGATCTTTATCTGATAGAATAACAAACACAACAAGATACACAAAATAGAACAGATACACAAGACCAGTGTTGCCAGAGCGTGGAAGCGAAGCGGGTGCGGGTGCGGGAAGCGGGTGCGCGGAAGCGTGTTTTTCAAAAAATGGCCGGAAGCGAAGCGTG
>LPNX010948460.1:188086-258609 GCA_001517045.1 Pseudotsuga menziesii
CACTAAGACAATATCACAAGATGGAAAAAACCAATAAGAAGAAGTCTTCTGGAGCTATCTCTCTTTCCTCCTTGTCTCTCTTTCTCTCCTCATGCGAACTTGAGTGAGTGTGAGTGTGTATAAATGAGGGAGGGTGCCTCCCTATTTATACCCTTTAAGTGATTGACCTCCCAACATGACTAGGCCGACCTCTAACCCTAACAGGGTCAAATTCTCCTAGAGAGACTCTGAAAGTACATTACACAATATTACACTGGGGACTATTGTCCCGACTTACAACGGAGGATGTACGAAGGTTGTACCTCAAGGACCACGTACAATAATGACATCCCAAAAGGAGGGAAACACATCTCCGATGGGAGTACAACAACATTCAATGATAATATACATCAGAATATCTTCCGAAGTTAAAAATACAACAACAAAAAGTGGAGTCATAAGACCACTTCTATTTGTAGAAAAAGTCTGGCATGGGACTCTTACTAATTCCTTAAATTCTCAATCAAGAAAGCTAAATTGTCTACTATTAAATTCACTAAAAGAAACTGATAGATGTGGCTGTGTGAAATTTAAATTCCAATTACATTAGTTTTAGCATGCAATCCATAATACTAGTTTAATGACTGCAGTCCATCTAGAAGCTGAACAGGCCCCGGCTGCCCTAAAATTTCTGTCCTGCATCATTCTCCCATTGTTTTGAAAATTTCTCAACCTCCTGGTTCAGACTTTAGGATGCACACCCAACCCACTATACTTCATAAGGTCTTTCTCCACTACCCATGTATGATAAGATTCAAATAGCTCTTTCCATTTAACTAGGTAAAACTTGTAGCTAGTCACGTTGTAACAAAATTCTTTCTCCATGACCCATGTATGATAAGATTCAAATAGCTCTTTCCATTTAACTAGGTAAAACTTGTAGCTAGCCATGTTGTAATGAAATTTGTATATACAATTGGCTCAGTTTCGTCTTTTTTCTTCTTTGGCAGCCAATGCAAGCGTATAATTTCCTTAAAGAACAACTGACTTTGTTAGTCTTCTTACATGGAACAAAATGGGCCATTTGGAAATCTGTCCATAACAACATAAAATGGAACCATTCTCTTTGAGTACATGACAGTCCCAATCCAAAGTCCATAGAAATATCAATCCAAAGTCCTAGCCCCGGTAGGGTGTTTTACAACTGAGAATTTTGTGATCCTTCTTTTCCCATTTGACAAGTCCTACAAGTAGACACAAATCTGCTTACATCCCTATTTATGCGTGGCCAGTATAAACTTTCTCCAACCAGGTTTGATGTCTTATCCCTGCCAAAATGTCCACTAGATCCTCTAGAACATATCCCTCTAATTAGCTTCTGTATTATTGAATCTTCAAGAATGCACAATTGCTTGCCACATAATAGAAAACCATCCATTATCAAATAATCTCGATATGGATTCTGATCAGTACTTGTTGGATTATGCCAGAATATTATGACTTTTCTAAAGAAATCATCAACTTCTTAATACATATCCCTCCATGTTTTTAAAACCTTATATCTGATTACTCATTGTAACAAGAAAATGATGCTTTTCTACTTCTTTGATTACCCTCTTCGATATTGTATCACAAACTAATAACTCTACAAGTATGAAGTCCGTTTAGCATGCCTATGAGATAAAGTAGGCTTCGATCAGTGTTACAAAAACTGGCTGAACCAGAACTGGAACTGGCAGGTTTGACTTTCACCCATTGGGTACCGTGGACTGGGTTGTGAACCAGTTTGACTGCTTAAACAGCCAGTTCGACCAGTTGAGACCCTCAATTTTTATTAAAATTTTATGTATTTTTAAGTAAACCAAGTCATCAGTGGATACTATTCCAAGACCATTCTGACCCTCGGTCGATTCCAAGTCCAATTCCGACTTTTAAAACATTGACTGCAACTTAATATGTTTAAATGCTTGATGATCCATTAGCAGAATAAACACTTTATGGAGTAAGCCTCCAATGCTTCAATCTCTACACAATGGCATAAAACTGTAGATCATATATCGAATCCTTCCCCTTGGCTTCATTTAGATTTTCACTCAAACAAGCAATAGATCTCCCTTCTTGGTTCAATACTCCACCAAGAGCAACTACAGAAGAATCGTATTCAGTAGAAAATGTCTTGAAAAATCTGGTTCAGCCAAAATTGGAGCCTATGTAGTTTGGTTTTAGTAATTCTAAGCTTTTCTCTTCACCCTTTGTTCATATCAAGGTCTTCCCTTTCATACAGTCAGTCCTGCGGAAATTTCGAACAAACTTTTTGTAGAAGCCAGCTAGCCTATGAACATTGAAAACTCCTCACCTCTGTTATACTTTGAGGAGTGGACTCCTCACCTCCGTTATATTTTGAGGAGTGGGCCAGTCAAGTATGCCTTCACCTTCTCCCTCAATGTTATGAATATAATATATATAAAACAATAAATAAATTTTAATACAATCATAATAATATTAATAATCAATTATATTTAAATATTAATATTATTATTATTATTATTATTATTATTATTATTTTTCAAGCCATGGGAACAGCAACCTCCCAAGGGTATATCCAACAGCCCGCAAGCCAGATATACCAGAAACTTGTGACTCAGCAGGGGCCGAGACGTCCCGAAGCCCACCGAGGAAATATTTAAATATTAATATTATTGTAATATTGAAGGGGTGGCTCCATAAGGATATGACTTTATGTGAAGGGTCACCATCAAACCTATATATACAAGGCTATTCATATTGTACTCAATCATCCTATCTTTATATATTTTACCCTATACATTTTATATTTAATTATATTTTTATATTTTAAGCTTTTACACTTCCGCTACATAACATAATCAATACTGTAGAAGATATGACAAATCGTAGGAATACTCCACAAAACTACCTTCTCTCCAAATTTAAAAACAGCCTCTCCTTTTCCAAAACTTCAAAAACGTTTCTGAAGTGCACCAAATGTTCCTCCATGTTTTTGTTGAAAATCAAGATAGCATCAAAACAAAAAATACAAACTTGTTAATATACTTCCTATGTACCCAATTCATCACCCTCATAAAAATGCTAGAAGTGTTTGAGAGTCCAAATGATATTACAAGATAGCAGTATAAGCCATCCATGTTTTAAAACATCTTTTCTAGTCATCATTTTTTATAATCCGAATTTAATGATAGCACTTCTTAAATTAATTTTTGAAAAAGCTTGGGTAAAGTATTGATATTGTAATTTTGTTAAGGGCTCTTTATCCACACACAATCTCCATTTCCCTCTTTCTTGGGGTGATACAAATTGTCAAGGGATGATTTAGCACAAGGACTCATGCTTTCTTTTATAAAACCCTTGTCTAACAACTCTGTAATTTGTTTTCTCATCTCATTTTCGAGGAGCCAATCTATATTTTTGCTTGGTTAGGAAGGATAGCTCTTGCAATCAAATTAATGTGATGTGTGATTGTTAAGTCCTATATATTGTGACATTACATTTCTAGTGTTATATTAGTATTGTCTTTATTGGTTGGCTAGGACCTCAATTGTAATTGAATGGTTGGATATAATTGTAATTGTACCCTTTATCTCCTATATATATACCAAGGAGACCTAGTCTTAAGATCATCTCATCTTGTCTTGGCATATGATACATTGTATAAACAGGTTTCCCCCTGGGAGAGACTTCTTATTCAACCCTTTATTTTGTTCTGAAGGTGTTGAGTTATTCTTTCTCTCTACTTTTATGCTATTTTGGGAATTTGGTGCATAACATTTCGTATTAGAGCAATGTTTGCTATAACTTTTTTTCGGGGATGTTTTAGAAAATGAAAATTTGAGGATCCTTAGAGGACATAGCAAATTATATATGGTGAGTTCAGAGTTATAGCCTATGGAAGTTAGGGTTTTTGTCTAGTCCAAAAACTAGTCTCAAATAAGTTTTTTTGGGTAAAACTGTTATATCTGAATCTTGGGAGATCCAAATTGAGTGCCACTTGTTGCATTAGAAAGAAGATAGATCATCGTGTTTGTGGTAAAAATTTCAGAAATAGAAAAGGAAAATTAGACATGTATCAGGCCATACAAGTTTTCTCTTTTGGAAGGGACAAAAATAACAAGTTTTGGGAAAGTTACCATACCTCTCTCTTGGCACATCAGAATTGAGTCAAACTTGTGGCATTGCAAAGAAGACATGCTAGGCTACTACAAGAAAAAATTTCAGATTCAGAGGGACCAAAGTTTTATAGATAAATCAAGAGCAAGGTCGACCAACAAAACAACGTACATACCAGGATTTTAAAGGTATGTTAACTTGAAACTTGCATAATTTTTTATTGGATACCTATTTAGTATTTTGGGTGATTCAAAATCTGTGATAAAGAGGAAACAACCAAGTAATTTGGTAAATATCAGTAGGATCTAATGGCAAGAGGTGGAGCAAAAGGTACTTCACCCACTAAACCACTCAAAAGCTCAATCATGACTCATGAAGAAAATGAAGGAATGTGTAACTGGGTATCCAATTTGGAGGCTGAGCTTAAGGAATTGAATTATAGGTTAGTGACACATATTCAATTGCTAAACACAAAAAATGATAAAGAAAGTGAGTTGAAAAAGATGGATAGTAAAGAGAATCTTGAAAGATGACCAGGGTGACGATTGGCAAAGAGGATCTCGAAGTTATGAAGGGGATAATTTTGGATGTGATGAGACGCCTCTTTCCTCATAATTCACCTCCTTAAGAAAAGGAGAAGGAAAACCAGAGTGACTTGTCCTAGTCACAGATTGAGAAAATTGAAAAATAGTTAGAGAACAAGAGGTTCGAGTCCCCAACATTTGATCATTCATCACATCATCATGGGTTCAACTCAAGACTAGGGGCCTACTTCATTCCCAAGATTGATATGAGAAAGTTTGATAGCAATGATCCAATAATATGGATAGTCCAGATGGAGTAATTCTTTGATCTACACCAAGTGCCAACTTTACAAAAGGTTGATGCTTCAGCAAGTGGAGGAAAGAAGAGAAAAGGTACTATGTTTCAGTTGTGACAACCGTTGAGTTTTTAGCAATAGCATAAACTTTAAAATTTGCATATCTACTTAAACAAATCAGCAGTGTAGTAAAAACATATTCATCACATCAGCACACATGGACACAATATTTTTCACTGGGGAAACCTTCAAAGGACAAAAACCCTAAAAGCATTAATAACTCATCTCGTAAATGAGATGACTCAGAAAATTATTCAAAAAGTTCCTCAAATTCCAGATCTGGAATTTACCCACAGTATTGTAAAATTTATTAGTAAAAATCAGACTGATAGTTTTACCCACAATTTCCAGAATTACAAAAAATTCCCAAAATAGGGCTTTTTCAAAAACAGAAATTTTTCTCTCTCTCTTGTCTGCAAAAACCAGACTGTCCACGTCAGATCTAAAAATACCTGACTGGCTGTACCTTGCAGCTGTACAATTGTACGGCCGTACGGATCCGTATGGATCTGTTTGTATGGCTGCCCGTTGATTGTTCTGCTGCCCGATCTGCTTGGCCTTCCTTTTTCCTTGCCCAAACTGTCTTTTTCTTGCTTCCCGCCTTTTGATCGTGGCCACGACAGCCTTCTTAGGGCCTGCCTTAGGCTACCCGAGGGTTGGCTGTGGGCCAAACCCTCACGGGTATGCCTGCTAGAGGCTGCCTGAGGGTTCCTCCTAAAGGCCTGCCCAAGGTATGAAGAAGAGAAGGCCAAGCCTTCAACTAATTGCCTGGAGAGAGAAGGATGGACAGCCCGTAAGGAGAGAGAAAGGGAAAATATGGCTGCCCCGGAAAAGAGGAAAACTGCCCCAAAAACGGAAGTGCTGAAGATTGGTTTTCTGATAAAAACCCTAGCTGAGGGTTTGTTGCAAATGACTGCCCTAGCTGAGGAAAAAACAATTTTCAAGAAGGCTTCAGAAAAATAGCAGCATCACCTGTGAGAGAAAACTTGTGTGTATCAAATGAGAAGGCTTGATCTTCTTTTATAGCCTTTGTTCACCTGTAAGTGGACAAGATTAGGAAAAATAAAGATAATAATATTTTTATTCTTTTCCTAATTTAACTTTCACTTTTACCAAAAATGGTACTTTTATTTTTCCTTTGACTTTTACCAAAAATCCTTATTTAAATTTATTTCCACCTGTGGTACAAAGTCTATATTCAAATTGACTTTTGACTTTCACTTTTTTCCAAGTGCCCCTCTGGTCATTACCTGTGGTACCTTTTTTATTTCAAAAGTACATCATCATAAACCAAGAGAGTTATTAATGCTTTTACCTCACACACTGTGTGACACCTAGATCTGATACTAGGGTAACTTAACCAAGAGTAGCTAATCCTTGGAGAAGCACACCAAGCCCATAGATCAAGGGTCAAAGTGCCACACACATGCCCAGACCTAGTCTAGGGCTTACAGTGTCTTTATTCTCCAAGAGAATGGCTACTCAGAACTAAGCTGAGTCTACCAATCCCAGACTGGTCTACATCGTGGTCCCAGACCAAATGTCTACTCAACACAAGGTTGACTCTACCCAAGGTAGATCTGGGTCTATATCATGGCCCCAGACTAGATATCTACCATTCAATAGAATGGTCACTCAACACTGGGTTGAGTCTTCACCGTGGTCCTAGACCAGGTGGTCCCATTCTTTGAAGAGAAGGGCTCTCGATTCTGCTCAGAAAAATCAACAACCACAAGTATAGTAAGGGGCATAAGTGGAGTGAGAAGAAATTTTCTACATGGATTCTCAAGAAGAAAAAGATCCAGCACTAAAACAGTCTAGAGAGGTAGATCTAGAAGATATCACTCCAACCATATCTTTCCATGGATAGGCCAACATTATCACTTCTCAAACTCTCAAGATAGAAGGATATCTCAAAAAGAAAAAGGTAACAATGTTGATTGATTATGGTAGCACCCATAACTTCATTAATTGCAAACTAGTCAGGCTTCTCAATTGCTTTGTATATCCAGCACCACAATTTCAAGTAATGATTGCATATGGAGGTACTATAAATTGTTCAAGGAAGTTCCGTTGTATTAAGCTTACTATGAGGGAGTATTTATTGGATAGTCCAATGATTGCAATCCAAATGGGTGGTGTTGATGTTGTTTTAAGGGTCCAATGGCTACAATCATTGAGAACAATGGCTCTTAATTTATAGGAACTTTTCTTGAGATTCTCTTCAAAAGGAAAGTAAATTGAACTCAGGTATTCCAAGGAAACCCTTTGAAGTGATAAGCTCTAAGAACATGACAAAATTGCTAAAAAAGTGACATCATGGAGTAATTGCACAATTGCGCTCACTAGATGTTCAAGCATCTATATCCTCTCTTCTGTTGGATCTCCAATAAGTTATTGACAATCATTCCAAAGTATTTGGAGAGATGCCTAAAGGTCTTCCACCTACTCGAGACATGACCATGCTATTAACTTGCAACCAGGAAGTGTCCCACCTTAACATTAGACCCTACAAGTACCCATAAAAGAGTAAGATTGAAAATATGATTCCAGAAATGTTAGATGCAGGTATCATTCAACATAGCCAAAGCGCTTTCTCTGTACCAATGGTGATGTTTTGTGAAAATGAAGGTTCCTGTCATATGTGTCCAGATTTTAGAGGCTCAATAAGATGACTGTTATCACGAATCTTGTAGTTGCCCCGTAGAGTAATCCTATTTAGGATGGCAGAGTGGACAGACAATCAAAGTCATGACCTAAGAACACCCCAACCCCCAAAAGATGGATGGTTGTCATGCTGGTTGGGATATCCTTCGCTTTATGCCACTGAATCCCAAGTGACAAAGGGGGAGACCTTGACCTATCTTAAAGGGATAGACCTAAAGCAAATCACTAGATCACACCCTAACAGAGAATACATAAGGTCGGTGCTTAAAACCCTAGATTTAAGGGATAAGCCACAAATTAAGGAATGCTTGAGTGTAGGTGGCTTAGGATATTGGTAATGTTACTCAAGCTAAATGACACAGTGAATTATGGAATTATTGATCAGATCTAGGATCAGTGTGTTTGTTTAATGGATCAATCCAAGACCTTGGGGGGATTTAAGCAGAAAAATGGAAATTCCCAAGATGAGGTTGAAACGAAGAATTAAGGCTTTCAACACACTTACTTGGATGAGATATTTAACAGTATGACAAAATCCAAGCAAAAAACGGAAAAGAAACACAGGGAATTGGCTGGCAGATTAAAGAGGGGTGCTTTCTCCCTAAGGATCGGTGCTTGGAGATGGGAAGATGGAGTCCAATGCTGACGCCTAGGAGGGAGAGGGTTTTTTTTGGGATGGCCAACAAAACCTAGATCACCAAATTTGCGGATTCCCAGCGCAAATTGGTCCGGTGATTTTTCCTACTTTCGAATAGTGTTTTTTCAATAAAAATATTGATGTGCAATGCATGAAAAATTAAAATGCAGAGAACTAACTTGGAAGACGTAGCTGAATCTTGTAGATAAGCTCCCGGATGATGAAGAATATCCTCTTTCTGATCAAATAAGAGTTTTGGGCAAGATTATGATGAATTGAAGCTCCACTCAATGATCCTAGCGCCCAAAGAAATCAATTAGCATGGCGATTAAATGGGATTTGCAAGATAAAGAAAGTACAGAGACTAGAAATCATAAAGAAGTAACAATTCCCTGATAACTAACACCGAGAGCCGACAACAGAGTGAGTCTCCCCACCAATGCACCTTCCTCAAGTGTGCCTCCTTCAACCTACAAATTAACAGGTACAAGAAAAGGTACAAAAGCTATTCCAGATTTATCTCAATGCAGAAGAAATACAGTGCCACTCATCATCACATTCATCTATCTATCAAAAGACAAGTGTTGAATCCCAGAAAAATCTCTTTATTAAAAGTTTCCAATGCCAGAGCTCATGCTTTACAATGGGGGGGGGGGGTCTTGTCTTTATATAGCTTTTGAGAGACATAAACCCTAACTTANATTGAGATTATAACATCATCAACAATGGAGATCAACTTTACATGGATCAATACATGGATCACATTGACTAGATCAAGGGGGGAGGGGCGCACTTTTGCCCAATAACTCCTTGCCTAAGTCGAAATATAACATAATATAAGATATGATCATGATAATACATCAAAAGGGGGTCACTAGGGGCTTAATTCACCTTAGGCCCTATTACAACCTCACATCATGAGATATAACAATAAAATACATCATGTGGCCAAGTTGAGGGGCACCCCTTGGGGGACTTCCTCACTCGCTGAGCCAAATAAAAATAATGTCGGACTGAATGCTAAATGAAACTGATGAAGAAGTGTTTGGGGAGCCATAATACATCAACTAAGTGAATTCCATGCCATTTCCTTGACTTCCCTAGCCAAATCGATTTTTTCAGTGACTTCCTAGTTCATTTTTTGGTGGCACAACCTCTGAAAACCATGAAAATCAAAATATCCTTATTTTAGCTGAGAATTGGGGAAAACTGATTGTACTGGAGGATTTGGAGACAGAGAAGGATGGTATAAGTGACTACTCACACCTCCCTGAACACTGCAATTCCCTAGGAGAAGCAAAAACACTGCAATACTACAAAAGAAAAGTTTGTGAAGCCATAGAAATTGAAAAATGCGTAAAAAACTTCAATCGGGAGGATGGCTTAAGATTGAAAGAAGCTTGGAAACCCATCATTAAAAAACTTAGAAGGTAATTGACACATTAGGAACATTACAAAAAACTATAACACTTTAATGAGTAAACAAAAGAGATTAACTAATACAAAAAAGATTAATAATAACATTTAAAACTTAAATTTCAACACACAAAATAAACCAATAACAAAATTAAATAACAATTATAATAATTAAACAAAAAATCATAACCTATAACAAAATTAAATAACAATATAACAATTAAACAAAAAGTCATAACCTATAACAAAATTAAATAACAATATATAACAATTTAAAAAAAATATTTAAACATAAAATATAAACCTTTAATTAATATTAAAAACAACATTATAGCATTTAATTTATAACATAAATAACACTTTAAATGATACTTAAGAACATTCTATTTTAAAAAAAATAACATTATAAACAACCTTGGAACTTTAAACAATATTTTAACCATTCACTTTACTAAGAATACATAAAGAACATTAACATATTAACATTACTTTAAACCCTTATTAATAATAATAACTTTTAAGTTTTAACATTTAATAACACATAAAAATCTTTAACCTATAACTAAAAATAAAATTACAACTCAAACCATAGTATAATAATGAACATAATAATATTAATAAAAACCTATATTATATTAATAATAAAAAATAATAATACTTAAAATATTTGACAAAACCCTAATTCTACCAAAACTGACCAAAACATTAAAATTTATAAATTAAAAAAGAAACAAACAATATTTATACCTCACACCCGTGTGCAAAAAAGAGAGATTCTTGTTCTCTTGAGGATGAACCTGCTTAAAAGTTTCGAAACTTGTCGAATTGAAAAATTCTCATCGCAGATTTCCTCTCACTCTTAAATAATAATATAATTTGGCCAATAATAAAGTGATAATATTAACCGAGTGTGCAATTTGAGGCCAAACTCTTGAAAAATGAAACCGCAGTATTGGTCTTGGGCATGTCTAGAGCAAATGTAAACAATGTTTTTTTTTGAGTCATTGCCTAGGGAACCATGTTTGACTTGGTGAACTGGGTTGACCAAGTCAAAGTACCCAAACCATAGGTGAGATACTGAACCAAGATAAACCTGCATGCATCCAAGCCTCAAGGTAAGAAACGCTCCAATTGTATATATTAAAACCCAATTTTAGTCATGTTGTTCAGAATGATGGTGATAATAATAATAATAAGTAAGATAGACCTATGCCTTCGAAGGATCATTGAACCTTCTGGAAGTCTCTTGTGTGTGCCATGCTTACAAAGTTTAAAGTTTAAACAGTTTGCCAGTGCTGGGTGAAGGTGAAAAACAAGGCTAAGGTAAAGGGGAATGATTCATAACTGACTTTGGTCATGTGATCTCTCTGAATGATAACTAGTACACTCAAGCAAAATGACATATGCATGACAAATAGTAACATGGGATGGAGGTGTCTCACAAATGGATAAAGTACTTGGGCTTGTTTCCTTCAGACTCTAGCAAGTTTCCTTTTCATTTATTTGGAACACTTGTCAACCTTCAAAGGCAGGTGCCCTGGAAAGCCTTCTCGGCTCCAGTACTAACAAAGACATAACCTTTGCAGGTTAGTCTCACCCTGTTTCCCTGTAGGGGCAAATGAGCCGAACACTATACAATGAATGAGTGCTCATCCTTTGACCATTGACCCTTTTCATTAACTTTCATTTTCACATAAGATAGTAGCCAACCTACAAAAGCAGGTGCCCTGGAAAGCCTTCTGGGCTCCAATAAATGACTAAGGCCTAGCCCCGCTGCCAATGAGTATCCATAGCCTCGACAGGTTTTCCTCTCCTTGCTGCCCCTACAGAGGGCAGATGAGCCTTACATTATACAAAGAATGAGTGCTCAACCCTTTGGCCACTAACTACTTTTTAAACATTTATACAGGCATCATTTAGATATAACATTTATGCGTTTTGATGCTTTAGTGTTTAGCAACATTGTTGGGAGGAGTACTTGTTTTGAGGATTGAACGAGAACTACTCGGTGAACTTAGCCACACTGGCCAAGCCACATACTTCATAGCCAAAGACACATAAAACATGGAGTCCAAAATGCATAGAGGTCAAGATGGGGAAAAGATCTTCAATGTCACAAGTCTCAGTCAACCTAAGTCATGGGATAAAATTCAAAAACATAATGAACTGGATGGATGGGGTAAGTGACACATGGAACCAACGTAGCACTAAGGTTTAACATTTGTGTTAAGCATGGCATAAGCAATAGTATTCAACATTGGATTCTTTGATCAATCTCAACCATTGTTACAAAAACTGGACCGGAACCGGTAAAACAATACATGTTACCTTCAAACCGTTCTATTGTTAATGATCTCATCCAAACATTTCCTGATCATCTAGTAATATGATTAAATGCACAATTTTCAACAATAACCTTATGACCATGGGTATACCTACGTCGATTAATAAATGATGGCACAAATTGAATATCACGGGTAGGTATTATAGAGGAAACAGTGTTGCCTCGGGTACGTGGAAATGGAATTGTCATACTTCTTTCTGGTATAGCATTGAAACGTGGAGGACCCCCGTCTATTGGAATGGCAATTCTTCCAATCAAAGTCTCTCTTACCTCTCTTCTTGATTCATAAGACCCATTATTGACCCCCTTTGAGTATGTTGATATCACTTGTTTAACTGTTCCCCCCACACTAGAAATCATGAAATTTTTTATCAATATCAATGTTAAAGGGGAAAAAGGGTATCAGAACAATCAGTCTGCTTACTAGAACCTTCTCCACGGGGCATTGGCAATTTTCCTTTTCGGGAGGCTTCCGACATATTTCTTTCTACTTCATCTTCCAAGGATGCCAATTGAATAGTAGGAATGTGAGATGTATCATTAACTTCTTCCACAGGTCTTTCTGGAGGTAACTAAAAGCTCGGGAAATGTGAAACAGATGGATAGGGAAAGTCACTAAGATTTGTCCCTTGGTCTGGCGGCTCATGTTGGGTAATCATTTCATCTTGAGTGTCACTAGGAAGAATGATAGTTTGGTTTTCACTTTTAGCTATTTGTAAGGAATTCTCTCCTTGAAAAGTAAGTAAATTGTTTAAAGAAAATTCCTCACCAGGAGCGTCGTTTACTAAGGCGTTTTCTTCCCAGCTCCAATTAGTAAGTTCTGCCATTTACCGTCTTAAGTTATCTCTCAGATCCTATCTAATCTCTTGAATATGGCGATAAGTTCTTCTTGTCAGAGGATTAGGCACACTTTCTTGTGTGGTGGAAGCTTCAATTTGCAACGTAAACTCAGGGGATTCTTTGGATAATGGGGACAAATGATCAGGGGCATCAGAGAAGTATTTAGAATTTTTGCACATGATTTCCCCTATCAGTTCTTGATGGATAAGCTCCCGCCCAAACCTTGCATTATCTTCATCTTCAGATTCCAAACTACCTACTCCCATAAAGAAAATTGGTGGATAATCCTCATCATTGTTTACCATGTTTATTCTTTCAACACTCAAGCTACCCTCGCCATAAGTATTTTTCAAGCCATCTTCATAGGATTCCAGATATCCATCAATAAAAGTTTCCCTATAGATTCTAATGAAGTTCCCATCAGAATTAGGTATGCAAGCATATGATAAACCCATGATTAAATATCCACCTAAACAAGTAGCCCACTTCCTAGATAGCAACATGCCATACACAGGGGGAATATCAATTACCACTACATCCATCATGGTATTTAAGTCGGGGCAAGCAAATAAATCAGCTTTTAAGTTCTTGATTAAACCATATGCTTGGACACCCCTTGAGTCAATGCCGCAAACATTTCCATATGGACGGGTAACTTCTAATCCATTTCCTTCATAATTCACAGAGACAAAACATTCATAGTAGCTCTCGAGTCTAGCATGCAGTTATGGAGTAAGAGGTTGCTAATATTTAATGTGAGATAGAAAGGAGGGTTCCCTCCACTCTGTAAATTTTCCTTTAATATTCAACTAGGGCTAAACAGTGCGTGCAAAATATCAACTGATAGCCACACATGAATATCTTTTACAGTATGCAGCGGAATATAACACTGAGAAATAAATCAGAACATCACGTCACGGTATGGACACTATTATTTTGGGTATGGAAACCCTCGGAAAAACCCAAGATGGGAAAATCGGTGCAACAGTTAGATATAGATTTTATTATGAGAAAATATGGAACTTTTACAATCACTGCAAATTCATCCAAACCTGGTGAATGCAATACCCGGTAGAATCACTGGGCAAATCCCAGCTAAACCTCAACACCCTCTTGTGTGAGTGTACGACCCAGTTGTACGAAGCTTGATGATCCTGCTGCACGCTCCTCCGTCTTCTCAGCTAAATCCTCTATCTGACTTTCTCTCCTTGTCTGTATCTTGTCTCTGTCGGAATACAAGTGTGTGTGTTCTCTCCACCAATTGATCTCTCTTTTATAACTTTAGGTAAAGCGAAAACCCTAATTTCACTTTCACTTTAACTAGTGGTAAAGCAAAAACCCTAATTTCACTTTCACTTTAACTAGTGGTTCACTAAAGTTAATTTAGATCACTTTAATTTATTTTCCAAAGCAAACTTAGGAAAATTAAATTAAATACAACTGGTTTCCTATTTTAAGTCTTCTGCATGCAAGAACACATGCATGCAGGAAGACTTTCCTTGTTGCTACTAGTTTAACACTCCCTCTCAACGAGGAAGGGATTCGGTAGCAACCCCAACTTATCCCTGAACTTCACAAAACTCTGTCTGCAAAGTGCCTTGGTGAAAATGTCCGCCACCTACTCATCTGTCTGTATGTACTCTAATCGAATGGTTCCCCTCTGAACACAATCTCTCAAGAAGTGGTATCTGATGTCTATGTGTTTGCTCCGGTCATGAAACTCTGGATTCTCAGATAGCCTGATGCCACTCTGATTGTCATAGTGAACTACTGTAGCCTCTAGCTCACACTTGAACAACCCTGCAAGTAACTTCCTCAGCCACATACCCTCACAAGCAACCATGCTAGCTGCCATGTACTCAGCCTCTGCTGAGCTTAATGCAACTGACTTCTACTTCCTGCTGAACCAAGAGACAACCCCTGATCTGATCCTGAAACAACAACCTGAAGTACTCTTTCGGTCCTCTACACATCCTGCCCAGTCAGCATCTGTGAAACCTGCTAACTGTACACTCCCCCTGCGCTCATAAACCAATCCATACTCCACTGTACCTCTGATGTAGTGAAGTATGTGCTTTGCAGCCGTCCAATGCACTCTTCGGGGGTCCACCATGAACTGACTCAAAGCTGATGTCTGGTCGAGTGTTGACCAGATACATAAGTGATCCGATAGGTTGACAATACAAGGTAGAATCAAATCCGTCTGATCCTGATGCATCAATCTTCCTCCAGTTGGAAACTAGAGGTATGGCCATAGGCTTGCAGTCCTCCATCCTGAATCTTTTCAGGATCTCTACTGCATACTTCCTCTATACGATGAAGAAGTATCCATCTCTTTGCCAAACCTCCAAGCCCAGAAAGTAATGCATTAGCCCAAGGTCTTTCATCTCAAACTCTACTGCAAGGTTGGACTTGCAGTCTCCAATCAGCCTCTCATCTCCTGTCAAAAAGAGATCATCCACATATAAGACTAGTATGAGAGGCACCTCACCTGTCAAGAAGTACAGGTTGTGGTCAGCCTCACTCCGCTGAAATCCCATCTCTCGAGATAGCGGTCAATCCTCGAGTACCATGCTCGAGGTGCCTGCTTGAGCCCGTAAAGAGCTCGATGCAGTTTGCATACATGCGTCTCCTTGTTCTCCACATCAAACCCCTCTGGCTGCTCAATATACACCTCCTCCTCTATAAATCCGTTGAGGAGGCAGTCTTGATGTCCATCTGATGGACACGCCAACCCATCTCAGCTGCTAGTGAGATAATGGTTTGAATGGAAGAATACTTGGCAACAGGGGCGAAGGTCTTCTCATAATCAATACCCTCCTTCTGTGAAAACCCCTTTTCTAGGAAGCGCACCTTGTACTTCTCCACGCCTCTGTTTGCTGCATGCTTCACCTTGTAGATCCATCTGGATCCCACCACCTTTTTCCCTTATGGCCTCGGCACAACCTCCCATACTTGGTTTTTCATAATGGAGTCATACTCCTCAACCATAGCTTCCTGCCACACGTCATGTTGTGCAGCCTCTCCGAAAATGGAAGGTTCAGAGTTAATCAACTCTGTCATTAGTGCCATATAACTAAGCCTCTCTGGTGGTACACTCCATCTAAAAGATGTCTGTGGAGGATCTCCTTGCTTGGAATCTTGCACTATGGATCTAAACCACTTAGGCCTTGGCCTAGTGTCAACCTGCTGCGGCTGCTGGATATCTGTCTCCTACTGCAGCTCATCCTTCAAGTCAATGACTGAAGGATCCTGTCCACCTGACTCCCTCTGACCATTAGAACATGTGCTCTGTGTTTGTACCTGTACCTGTACATCTGGCTCGTCCAACTTGACTCTCGACTTTTGTGCTGGCTGCTTCTCTGCTGGTAAGTCCAGAGATCTTCGCAAGGCCCTGTCCTCATGTAACTAGAAATCCCTGCTCACAATGATCCTCCTGCGAGCAGGAATGTAAACTCTATATGTCTTTGAAATCTCGCTGTAACCAACAAGTAACCCATTCTCTCCAGAAGGGTCCAGCTTCTTCCTATTGTCAGCATGAACATGACAATAGCAGAGACTGCTGAATATGCGAATGTGACTCACATCTAGCCTAGTGCCCGTGAAGACCTCCTTTGGTGTCTTCCTCCCTAAGGCTTTGTGGGGACACTTGTTCTGAATGTATACTGCAGTCTTGTATGCCTCGGCCCAGAGGAATAGTGGTAATCCCTGATCAAATAGCATGGCCTTAGCTACTCCAACCATAGTCCTGTTCTTCCGCTCTGCAACTCCATTCTACTGTGGGGTATGGGGCACAGTGTGCTCCTTCTTGATCCCCTCAACCAAACAATACTCTATGAACTCATTGGAAGTGTACTCACCCTCATTGTCTGTCCTCAACACTCGAATCTTCTTTCCTGTTTGGTTCTCCACAAGAGTCTTGAACTCTCGGAACCTCTCAAAGACCTTTGACTTGGCCTTCAGGAAATAGATCCAGGTTTTCCTGGAATAGTCATCAATGAAGGTCACGTAGTAACTGTAACCACTAAACGAATGGACACTCATAGGTCCGCATACATCCGAATGCACCAAGTCCAAGGGCTCCTTATACTTGTGCTCACTCTGTGGGAAAGGATTCCTGATATTCTTCCCCAAAGCACAACCCTTACAGTGGTTATGCTTTTCCTCCTGTACCTGAGGAACTCCAATGACTGCCTGTCTCAAATGCTTCAGTGCTCCATGGTGTAAGTGTGCCATCCTCCTATGCCACAACTCACCCTGACTGCTGCTACTGTTGCTAACTAGAGCCTTTGCAGGCTCAAAGTGTAATCTATACACTTTCCTGCTCCTTCTGCCAATCACCCGATCCAAGCTCCTATCTAACCCCTTGGGCCTGATATACACTCTATGGTCATGGAACTTCACCTGATATCCCTTGTCCTCCAGAGTGGAGACTGATATAAGGTTCTTGGTCAGTCCTGGAACATATAACACATCAGCAAAACTGAGGGGTTTGCCACTCCCTCTCAAATGAAACAGTGCCAACTCCCTGCGCTTGATACCGCGCATCATCACCCAGCTCAACGTGGATCCCTGTTCCACCCTCCTGCAAGTCTTTGAAGAATCTCTTCTGCCCAGTAATGTGACTAGATGCTCCACTGTCAATGTACCATATGCTGCTCCCTGTGGTGCTTACCATGCAAGCTATCAAATAGAACTCTTCATCGAAGTTCCTGTTGAACTCATCCACCTCTGTAGATCCAGCCATCTGAGTGTTACTCTTCTTCTTCCTGTCTGGGCACTGGGAGGCAAAGTGTTCCTGCTTATGGCAGATAAAACACTTGACCTTTGACACGTCAAGGTTCTTCTTACCATCCTTCTTCCTCTTTGCCTTCCCCTTGCTCTTCCTTGTAAGGGCTAGAGCCTCCCCATCCACAATCTGTGGGGCACTACTAGATGAGCCTGATCCTTGACCCATGCGGGTCTCCTCCTGCACAAAGTCATCCCATAGTTTCTGCCAATCAGGGAGATTCTCCCTAGCCACAACACCTTTGACAAAGGTGTCCCATGGCTTAGAGAAGCCATGGGGGGCTATCCGAACTAGCTCCTCATCCATTGTCTTAGAGCCAATAGCTTTGTTGTCCGCCGATTGCACATCAGCAGCAGAAATCTTCCGAAAGTTGTCTCCTCACTTAGGAAAGTGGGAGCGGTGTGACCTTGGGGGCAAGCACAGAGCTAGGTACTGTCACCTACTCCTAGCTCCTCTGTTTAGGTTAACTCTTAACGAAGCCAAGGGGGGTAGTCCCTACAAAAGAGTTTTCTAAGGCTCTTAAGGTTGTTAAAGTGTTTTACTTAGTTGCGGATGCGGATGGGTGTTACTTAGGAGTTATTGTAATTAGAAGTGTTTATTTATTATGAGTTCGACACATAAAGCAATCCACGTTGCTAACAAGAGATTAAATGATAAGAAATAGTTCAAGACTTCTTAAATGTGCATTCATAGATAGAAATTAAAGAGGCCACAGACAATTGATCCCAATATAACAGTTATGCGGATTAAAACAGACCAGTGCCTTATGGAGTCAAAATGCTGAAAATGCGTAAAGAAATTAAAAGCAAGTCTTGAAATAAAACTATTGAATATTAGGTTGTGCAAGTGCTCTTTGTATATTCTAAAAGATTTTAATGGTGATCTTGCTTAAGGTGTCTAGAAATCCTAACTGGAAATACCTTCAGTGGTTCCATTCGAAGACATGACGGACCTGTCTGGGATCATAGCTAGGTGTTCAATAACTTAACCAACTGTGCCCAGATTAGATTGCCTGGCGCCCACACTTGGAATTTGCCCATTTGCCTGAGTATTTAATCGAGACAACGCCGGTGCATTGGTTATGGAGTAAAAAGTTTTAATTATGTTCCTCTTGTGCGAACTTAACAAGTCCGTTCACCGTTTTGAGTACGAGCCCAACCCAAAAGTCGACAGAGCATACTAGGTGAAGGATGATCAATGGAGTTAATTAATTAAAGGGAGTGTGTGTTGAAAAGTTTTATTAAGTTAATTGATTAAACTCTCCGACAGAGAGTGCTCTTGAACTTGTCTTATGATGAAGGTTCAAGAGTCTTATCTAGTCTAGATGCCTAATGCAAGGATGATGCAATACTAATGATGCTCTCTGATAGAGAGTGCTCTTGACTTGTGTTTCTGCAAGTTCAAGAGCCTTACTTAATCTATTAATTGGATTAAACAATGTGATGCACAAAAATAAAATGAAGATGGTTGATTAAACTGTCCGACAGAGAGCACTCTTGATTCACCTTATGGTGAGATTCAAGAGATTTATGAATGTTAGGAGGTTGATTCACTTATATAAAAGATACACAATTAAGAGATGAAGTAATCAACTTGTTCAATAAATTAAAAGTGATAGACTAACAATTAGTATTCTAAGAAAAAGATGCAAATATTATGAGAACAAACACATCTAACCTAAGCATACAAAAAAGATGAACACAACACAAGCCTCCCCAAATGCGGGAGGATGAGAGTGGGGACTTAAAAACCCCACTCAAACAAAAGATATTTTATTAAAATTATACAATTTTCCTTTAAGAATTTAATCCTTGAAAGGACTTTTGAAGGAAAGCCTACAACTCTATTATTATTGAACTTTACGTAAAAAGGAGAGTGATTTACTTTTATTTGAAGCTTTTCTTGAAACTTGCAAAAAATGGAAAAGAAGATGTTGGATGAGAGCAAAATAACAAGGCAAAAAGAAGGCTGAAACAAAAGGATGAAGAGGGGAAGAAGGAGGGAAGACAAAGAGGAAGTCAAAAACAAGAGAAGGAAAGAATAGGGCAGCGAGTTAGATGGCCAAATAAATACAAGGAATGATGAAAACGGGGCAGTGGAAGAGAAGGAAGATGGCTGTCATAAAAATACAAAAACAGGGTAGCGAACAAAAAAGGGAAGAAAAGGCACAAAACAAGGTGGAAGAAGGCAAAAAAACTAGGGCAAAAAGGGGGAAAAAGGGACACAAACTAGGGCACAATAGGGTTGTCCAAAGTGAAGAAAATGGGTGGTAAACTAAGGCAAAAATGGGGCAGCGAAGAAGAAAAGGTAAGAAAAGGCACAAAACAAAGCAAGGAAGAAAAGGCTAGCAAGCAAGGGATCAAAGAAATCGAGGAGCAAACAGAGAACTAGAAGAGGGAAGTTCGTAGATCCAGGTAACCAAGCATGTTTTTAATTTTTGTTGATGGAAGGAAGGAAGAACTCTGACTGTGATGTTTCTTTCTTGGATTGAGAAGCGCTTAGAAGACCTTGCAAAATGAAGGAATTAGATGAAAAAAAGCCACTGGTTCATGAAGAAGAGCTTGATCTCAAGCTTGTCCTTCACCCTTGATGATCCCTGCAAAACCCTTACACACAAAATTAAATCCGAACATGATGCTCATAAACTAGATTGTTAACCCTTCTAGAGTATACAATGAATAATGATTTAATAATTGAAAAAGGAAGGGTAAGAGAGATATCACCAAAGACAATGTGAATCCACAACTCCAATAACTTATGCATGGACCTCCAAAGTCACAACTTTATTCCAATCTTAAACAAATATTACAATAATTTTGGCAGAGTGTTCTTACCCAAAATCTCCATCCGAATAGAGCTGAAAGAGCCTCTATTTATACAATGAGAGAGTGCTAAAACCCTAAAACCACTGATGGATGAAGCCTCTAACTTGAAGCCCCTGCTAGGTTTGGGAAGGCCACTGATGGTGTAAGCTTCAGTCTTTACCTCGATCAAATCATCGGACCAATGAGTGCTCTCCATCTCATTTTTTAGCCGGAGATGGCAAATCTGCTAAATGAATATAAATTAATTGCTCACTGAATGTTGACTGAAGCTGAGTTATGATAACTCCAATCATCATAAATGCCCCATGAGATGTCATTTAGTCTTTTATTTCTTTGAATTTGGATTAATTTGGAGAGTTTTAATTTTCTCCAAAATAATCATTTTTTAATAAAAATTCTTTTTTCTCCTCAAAAATGACTTTTTTGAGAAAAAGAGCGTTATGTGTCCGATTAATGATCCGAAAGTTGGATCTGACTGGCTGGTTGGTCAAGAATGATTTTTGGCTTAAGGTTAGAGCCTTCAATTACTGAATTCGGGGTTCGAATGACCAATTTATTACAGACGGGTTTTTTCCATTTAATTTATGGAAAAATTAATTAAAAAACTTAGGGAAAACTAAAAATTAAAAAAAAAAAATTTAAATTTTTTTTCCGCGTTCAAAAAAGATTTTTTCGAAATTTTTTTAAAGGTCCTGATGACTTAGGACAAGACCATGCTCTACTTAAATAATGCCTAGCAGGTTTATAACACTCTGTTGGGCTCTAATAACCCCCCAAGGCCCAGAATTCAACATCGGGCATTCCAGCTTTGGAGGAAGCGGGAGAAAACCTCGTCAATTATACTCGGCTATAGGCAAAGCATAATTGTCAAGGGAAAAAAACTCCCTGGAATACCTTATTTTAGATTCTACATCTTAGGAGACCGAACCACTCAAAAATACCCTACTAGCACATTTTATTACAAACCCCGCGGGGCCATGGTCAAAATTATTCAAATAAAAAACTGGCTAGCCAATATTAGCTAGACATGAAGACGGATCAACTGATACACAGGAATCAGACATTGAACATGTCTGTCAACCGATGGCTCCTCAGGTAACCCAACTATGGTACAAAAAAGTTGGTAACATCTGGCTCCAACTGTGGGACAGGTACTTGCTTGATCTATTGATAAAAAAGAGTGCCTGAGAATCCAGGAATCTCTGGTACCTGCATGTAAACAGAAGTGTCCCAGGTCCATGTATATGATAAAAATATGCCATGATGAAATACCAGAAAATATTTTGCTTTTTCGAAAATGAAGTACATGAAATAGACTTTTTCTTTTTATCATATATAAGTGAAGTATAATGCAGATGCTAATATACAAAAAGGAAGGAGCTTTGATACAACATTCTATTCTACATGGATATGATACATAACCTATGATACAAAAATCAAAGTACATAAAAATACAACAAGGATGGGTTTAGAAAAGCCTTGGGATGACCCCTTGGTCATCTTGGAGGTTGTTTCGATAAAAGGGCTTCAAGTGTTGGCCATTCATGGGCAGGTTTAATATTTCTCCATCCATGGTGTTAAGGAGAAAGGACTTGGTGCCAGCCGTGTCGCGGATGATAAACAGGCCTTTCCAAAGGCTGTCAAATTTTCCATGCTTCCCAGGCTTCTCCCTTCTCTTATCCCAAAAGAGAACAGTATCTCCTATTTGGAAAGCTCTCGGCCTGGCTGACTTATCAAATGTGCCCTTCATACTTTCTTGATGTTTGAGAGATTGATCAAGGGAAGCTCTCCGGGATTCATCCAATTCTATAATCTAATTGATTCTCTGCTCCATTTCTGCCTGTTCTGTGCAATATTCACTTAACATCCTGAAGATCGGAATCTGTATGCTGACCGGAAGGGTGGCTGTGAGTCCATATACCAGCTCAAAAGGTGACTTTCCAATTGAGTTCTTTTTAGTGATCCTATCGGCCCATACAGCATACTTAATCTTGCTATCCCATGATCTCTTATTATCCCCCACAGTCTTCTTGAGGATAGACATTAAATTTTTATTGGTGGACTCAGCAAGTCCATTGCCTTGTGGGTAATAATCAGATGAGTGGGATAGGATAATGCCATATTTGAAACATAAGTCATTGACTTTTTCGGAACTAAAGGCCTTGGCATTATCGATTGTTATTTTGAGGGGAGTTCCGAATCTGGTGATGATTCTTTCCTCGATGAAGTCAATAACAACCTTCTCGGTGGTGGTTTTAGTGGGTATGGCCTCTACCCACTTGGTGAAATAATCAGTTGCTGTGAGAATCCAGCAAAAACCATTGCTGGAGTTATCCTTAAATTTTCCAATAAAATCAAGCCCCCACTGTTGAAAAGGGGCAAGGACGACAACCGGAGTAAGGGGAAGAGCTACCAATTTCTGCTTCCCAGTGAAAAGCTGACATTCCTAGCAACACTTGACATGCTTATGAGCATCCGCAAAAATGGTTGGCCAGTAATATCCAGCTCTTAGAATTTTGTGGGCAGTTGTATTTGCTGCATAATGGCCTCCACAAAATCCTGAGTGAAACTCTGCTAATATCTTCTTAGAATCCTTTTCGTTGATGCACCTAAGTATAATACCATCTGGGTTCCTCCAACCCAGGCCCTCTTGGGTAAGGCAATACTTAGCAGTCTTAAGTCTCAAAGCCCTATGCTTGTGTCCTTTGAGGTGATCAGGGCAGGTGAGATGGAGAAGGAAGAAAATGATGTCTGAATACCAATGGCTGTCAAGGTTTTGAAAGGCAGGAGTCATGGCAGGTTGAGGGATGTCATTTTCTGCGATCATCTCAATGGCTTCTTCGTTCTTCTGAGTAAGTATTTTTGCGAGGCCCTGTCCCTTGATTAATTTAGTGAGCTTTATCTCAAGGTCATATTCCTGAATCTTGGACATCCATGTGCCCCTTATTCCTAAACAATCATTTTGAGAAAGGATATCCTTAACAACAGTGTGGGGAACATATCCGATAACCTTGGAATACTCGATATAAGTCCCGAAATGTTTAAAGATTTAACCAAGGCATAAGCCTGCTTCTCCATGATGGTATACTTTAGCTCGGAATTCTGCAAGGCTCTACTCATGAGTGCTATAGGTTGCTCAAACCCTTCGATGTTCTTTTGGAGCAACACACCTGCTCTAGTGTCTTCAGAAGCAAAGGAAAAGATCATGAAATCCTTAGCGTAATCAGGGTTGACCAAGACCGGAGACTTGGAAATGGCATCTTTAATAGTGTCAAAAGCATTCCTTCCTTCATCAGTCCATATGAATTTAACATTTTTCTTTAGGAGAGCCTGCATAGGCTTCATGAGTTCTGCTAGGTTAGGAATGAATCTCCTGATGAAGTTAATGTGACCATTAAATGATTGGAGACCTTTAACATTTCTGGGAAGGGGAATCTTTTGTATAGCTTCTATCCTCTCAGGATCAACTTTGACCCCGTCTTTGTTGATAATGTGACCTAAAAGCTTTCCTTCTTCAATACCTAAAACCGACTTAGCTGGATTCAAAGAAATGCCATACTTCCTACACTGCTTGAAAATCTGTCTAAGATGACCAACATGGCTGGATCTCTCCTTCGAAAAAACAGTGAGATCATCTTGGTAGATCTCAATGATTTTTCCAATCAACTCCTTGAAGGCATAATCCATGGCCCTTTGGAAAGTAGCTCCTGCATTTAAAAGGCCAAAAGGCATTCTCAGATATTCAAAGGTGCCCCAAGGAGTTGTAAAAGTGGTTTTATGCCTATCCTCCTCTTGAATGACTACCTGATTATAGCCCGAAAAACCATCCAGCATCGACATCATGCTCGATCCAGTGACCCGTTGGAGGAGGGTCTCCATGTTGGGGAGGGCGTAATTGTCCTTCTGACATGCTATGTTTAGATTCCTGAAATCTATACATATCCTTATGCTCCCGTTCTTCTTTCTAACTACGACTAAGTTAGAGCACCACATTGAATGTCTCGTAGGAGCTATTATTCCTGCTGTTAGCATTTTTTCTAACTCCTTTTTAATGATTGGTGCTAACTTAGGATTTATTTGCCTAAGTTTTTGTCTGAAAGGCTCGCCTTTTTGACATTCTGGTTTCAAGGGAATAGTATGTTGAAATACATCTTCCCTATAAGCTTTGAGCTCGTCATAAGTAAAGGCAAATACATCCCTATACTCTTTGACTAGATTTATGAGGCTGTTCCTTTCTTTTTCGGAAGTACCTTTTCCAATTTTTATGATTTTCGGTTCTGTTTCCGTCCCAATGTTGATTTCAATGTAATCATCTGGCTTCATTTGCTCAACATTGCTCTTTCTTCTATCCTGTCTATCAAAGATGTTTTCTAAGGCAACAAAGCCACGTGTTATAGGATTGAAACGGTTTCCTTCATCTTGATATTATTTGCCTTCCTCACGTTCATTGGCTTTATAATTGGAAAATTCATTAATATGATTAATAAATTTCAATATTTGTGCATCATCTTGGAAAACCTGCCAATGTTCAAGATTATCAGGAACAGAAGGTTTGAATGTTAATCTCTAAAGGACAATCCCCCTCTAACATCTCATTCGATGGCTGAAGAGTTGACGCTGAAACTGCAAGCTTATCGGAGGCACTATTCTGATCTCTAGGGACTGCTTCTATGTTACGGGCATCAAAGTATTCCATCGTATCCCAGATTGCATTTCTATATTTTTAAAGTCTCTGACACTTATATGCAAACTGACCCTTAACTTGTTGGACAATTAAATCAGAGTCCCCTTTAGTATTAAGCAACTTAATCTCCATGTCCTTGGCAATCTCAATGCCCAGTAGAAGTGCCTCATACTCCGCCACATTGATAGTTGCTTCGAATTCCAATCTGAAAGCAAAGTTGAAAACCTTACCCTCTGGTGAAATAATGACAACACCAGCCCCCTTGCCCATTCTAGAGTAAGCACCATCAAAATTCATTCTCCACAACTCACTAAGTTTTTCGTTCTTCATCTCTTCTTGGATGGGTTCCAAGAAGGGGGAGTTGATTTGATAGGAACCATTTTCATCAGTGTGGTAAGCATACTCATTTAATGGTCTTTGAGGGTTTTCAACATGGTGTCTTTTTTCCTTTTCAGAATACAACTTAACAAGTGAAAACTCTGATGCCGGTACGGTGGCATAGGTCCAATCCATCTGGATTGATCCTCCCAAAGTGGCACCCCATTTCCTAGAAAGCAACATACCCCATTTGTCCGAAACATCAATAACAAGGATGTCCATGGTGATTTGGATATCCGGATACTTAGCCAATCTAACTAACTGGTTCTCAATCATCCCTTCAACTTTAACCGGTCTAGAGTCCATGGCACATACATTCTGGTATGGCCTTGTGGTTCTTAAGTCAAGCTGTTGCATGAATTTTTTGGTCATGATGCTGGAACTAGATCCCAAGTCTAACATACAATTGTGTAGAAGAAGATCACTCATCATCAATGATATGTAGAAAGGGGGATGATCTTTTTTTCTTGGGTCCCTAGTATGTAGAACTATAGGTGGATCGACAAAGACATTATTCGAAGTTTGCTCAACGGTAGTAGAAAAAGTGACCTTTTTAGGGGTAAGGGGCTTTGTAGAATTTGAAGGACTTTCTTCGGTTTGAGAATCAACATTACTCGGAGGGTCTAGGATTTTCAAAAGTCTCTATCTTTGGCCAGGGATTTTACATAATTCAAGGACTGGAACAGAGACTTTTGTATTTGCCAGCCAATTACCTAAGTCAAAACTTAAATCAACAATTTCTTTAGTTTCTACTTCTTTGGGAGGATTAGGAGCTGTTACCTTAGGAATATTCTGTGCAGAAGACCCCTTTCTTTGATAAGTTATTCCCTTGAAGTTCTGAGTGTTGTTGATCTGCTCAGCTGAAGGCATCTCACCCTAGTACTGAGTTAAGTTATCAACTTTCTTTTCATAACGATTAGCTTATGGCCAATTTCCTATGGGGATGCTAGGGATGTCATCTATGTCGTTGATAAAATCAGGCTCGCTTGTCGACGTATTCGGACCACAACCTTCAGGGTGACCATGCTCTTGAACATAGCACGCATAGTGGCAGCCAGATTCTTGATGGAAATCTCTGCATGCTCTACAAAATGGTTTATACTGCTCAACCATGTTAACGGCCTCTAGCTGATGGGGAGGCCTCTGCTCATGGTTGGGAGGCTTTCTTTGCCAAGTTGGCTTGGCAGGAAAGGTTCTAGGAGCAGGCTGAGTTTGAGTTCTTTCCATCGTTATCATCCTATTTTAAATCTCCTTCAACTGCGCTAAGAGTTTCTGTTCCGCTTCCTCCATATTTTTCTTCATCTCCCTTTTCATCTCAATCATTTGTTTTTCATAGGCATCCTTCATAGCTGATAAAGGATCCTTGTCTTTAGGTTCACTAATTTTCAAAAGGGGTTGAAGACCTTGAATAATCGTGGAGGTTAGATTCACCAGATGACTGCATGTTCAGATCGATTTTGATTGCCATTTCTTGAGCCTGGAGCAAGTTAGCAGGCTCCTTGTCTCTGATCTGGTACTGCGTTTTGCCACTAAGTGCCTCAATGTAATAGACCAGAATGGTTGGTGCAGTTGGGGCATAATCAGTAGGGATGGCTTTTGACAATTCAGAACCTAGTATTGAACTCATCCATTGTTTCCGTATCTTTCTTTTTTATGTTGGTCAGGGACGCAAGTTGATGCCGAGGTTCTCTCTTTTCACCGAACTTGTTGGTGAAAGAGGTTTTGAAAGCAGCTAGAGTGTCAAAAGCATTATCTAGCAAATTGTTATACCAGTCGCCGACCTTTCCATCCAAAGATAGAGCAAATAACTTCATATATACATCATCATGTTGGTTGACTAGATCACTGACATAAGCGTTGATGCACCTAGAAAAGTTCCTGAGGTGCATGGCAGAGGTAGTGGCATCAGTGCCTGTATACATCGGGAGCTTCTCGACAGTTTTGTCAGGAAGACGGTGGGGTTGACCTACTATCTGAGAAAAGTCAGGCTGAGTAAAATACTCGCCCATTATGTCGGAAACAGAGGTATTAGTGTTTTCTGGAAATAAAAGGTGGATGTCTGAAACAGACTCAGATCCAAGTTCTGCAAGGATCCTACGAGAAGCTAGTTTGTTCTATCTCCTCCTATAGACTTTTTCAGGGTCAGGGATGAAATCGAACAAACCTTCAGAGTTTCTTCTAGTAGAATACCTTGAGGTGTTAATTGATAGTGGAGTCTCCAGGTGGACTTAAGTCTAATTTCGGAGAGTGATTGGACTAAAGATCTACCAAAAAGGGAAAAAGGTAAAAACTAAAAGAAACAAAGGTTGTCTAGGAACAAAAAGATTTGTACCCGGCAACGGCGCCAAAAGATGTTGTCCGCTGATTGCACACCGACAGCAGAAATCTTTCGAAAACTGTCTCCTCACTTAGGAAAGTGGGAGAGATGTGACCTTGGGGGCAAGCACAGAGCTAGGTATTGTCACCTACTTCTAGCTCCTCCATTTAGGCTAACTCCTAACGAAGCCAAGGGGGGTAGTCCCTACAAAAGAGTTTTCTAAGGCTCTTAAGGTTGTTAAAGTGTTTTACTTAGTTGCAGATGCAGATGGGTGTTACTTAGGAGTTATTGTAATTAGAAGTGTTTATTTATTATGAGTTCGACACATAAAGCAATCCACGTTGCTAACAAGAGATTAAATGATAAGAAATAGTTCAAGACTTCTTAAATGTGCATTCACAAATAGAAATTAAAGAGGCCACAGACAATTGATCCCAATATAACAGTTATGCGGATTTAAACAGACCAGTGCCTTATGGAGTCAAAATGCTGAAAATGCGTAAAGAAATTAAAAGCAAGTCTTGAAATAAAACTATTGAATATTAAGTTGTGCAATTGCTCTTTGTATATTCTAAAATATTTTAATGGTGATCTTGCTTAAGGTGTCTGGAAATCCTAACCGGAAATACCTTCAGTGGCTCCGTTCGAAGACATGACGGACCTGTCTGGGATCACAGCTAGGTGTTCAATAACTTAACCAACTATGCTCAGATTGGGTTGCCCGGCGCCCACACTTGGAATTTTCCCACTTGCCTGAGTATTTAATCGAGACAACGTCGGTGCGTTGGTTATGGGGTAAAAAGTTTTAATTATGTTCCTCTTGTGCGAACTTAACAAGTCCGTTTACCGTTCTGAGTACGAGCCCAACCCAAAAGTCGGCAGAGCATACTAGGTGAAGGATGATCAACGGAATTAATTAATTAAAGGGAGTGTGTGTTAAATTTTTTTATTAAGTTAATTGATTAAACTCTCTGACAGAGAGCGCTCTTGACCTTGTCTTATGACGAAGGTTCAAGAGTCTTATCTAGTCTAGATGCCTAATGCAAGGATGATGCAATACTAATGATGCTCTCTGATAGAGAGTGCTCTTGACTTGTGTTTCTGCAAGTTCAAGAGCCTTACTTAATCTATTAATTGGATTAAACAATGTGATGAAAACAAAAATAAAATGAAGATGGTTGATTAAACTATCCGACAGAGAGCACTCTTGATCCACCTTATGGTGAAATTCAAGAGATTTATGAATGTTAGGAAGTTGATTCACTTATATAAAAGATACACAATTAAGAGATGAAGTAATCAACTTGTTCAATAAATTAAAAGTGATAGACTAACAATTAGTATTCTAAGAAAAAGATGCGAATATTATGAGAACAAACACATCTAACCTAAGCATACAAAAAAGATGAACACAACACAAGCCTCCCCAAATGCGGGAGGATGAGAGTGGGGACTTAAAAACCCCACTCAAACAAAAGATATTTTATTAAAATTATACAATTTGCCTTTAGGAATTTAATCCTTGAAAGGACTTTTGAAGGAAAGCCTACAACTCTATTATTATTGAACCTTACGTAAGAAGGAGAGTGATTTAACTTTTATTTGAAGCTTTTCTTAAAACTTGCAAAAAAAGGAAAAGAAGATGCTGGATGAGAGCAAAATAACAAGGAAAAAAGAACGCTAAAATAAAAGGATGAAGAGGGGAAGAAGGAGGGAAGACAAAGAGGAAGTCAAAAACAAGAGAAGGAAAGAATAGGGCAGCGAGCTAGATGGCCAAAGAAAAATACAAGGAATGATGAAAACGGGGCAGCGGAAGAGAAAGAAGATGGCTGTCATAAAAATACAAAAACAGGGCAGCGAACAAAAAAGGGAAGAAAATGCACAAAACAAGGTGGAAGAAGGCCAAAAAACTAGGGCAAAAAGGGGGAAAAAAGGGACACAAACTAGGGCACAATAAAGCTGTCCAAAGTGAAGAAAAGGGGTGGTAAACGAAGGCAAAAACGGGGCAGCGAAGAAGGAAAGGTAAGAAAAGGCACAAAACAAAGCAAGGAAGAAAAGACTAGCAAGCAAGGGATCAAAGAAATCGAGGAGCAAAGAGAGAACTAGAAGAGGGAAGTTCGTAGATCCAGGTAACCAAGTATGTTTTTAATCTTTGTTGATGGAAGGAAGGAGGAACTCTAACTGTGATGTTTCTTTCTTGGATTGAGAAGCGCTTAGAATAACCTGCAAAATGAAGGAATTAGATGAAAAAAAGTCACTGGTTCATGAAGAAGAGCTTGATCTTACGCTTGTCCTTCACCCTTGATGATCCCTGCAAAACCCTTACACACAAAATTAAATCCGAACAAGATACTCATAAACTAGATTGTTAACCCTTCTAGAGTATACAATGAATAATGATTTAATAATTGAAAAAGGAAGGGTAAGAGAGATATCACCAAAGACAATGTGAATCCACAACTCCAATAACTCATGCATGGACCTCCAAAGTCACAACTTTATTCCAATCTTAAACAAATATTTTAATAATTTTGACAGATTGTTCATACCCAAAATCTCCATCCGAATAGAGCTGAAAGAGCCTCTATTTATACAATGAGAGAGTGCTAAAACCCTAAAACCAAATTACATAACCTGACCGGCTTGGTAACACCATTGAGAGCCCGGACCTAAGAATCAAGCACTGGGAGTGAGGGGAGGCCTCCACCTAGGCAAGGTGCCCCCACTCCAACCCTAGCCACTGCAAACAACCCCAGATTGAGCCCACACGTGTGGAAGGCGCCCCTGTGCTGAGGAAGGCTGTGAGCTTGAGGAGAGACGTCTGGATGTAGGTAGAACCACCTTTTAGGTATGGATGAAGCCCCTGCTAGGTTTGGGAAGGCCACTGATGGTGTAAGCTTCAGTCTTTAAGCTTTACCTCGATCAAATCATCGGACCAATGAGTGCTCTCCATCTCATTTTTTAGCTGGAGATGACAAATCTGCGAACTGAATATAAATTAATTGCTCACTGAATGCTGACTGAAGCTGAGTTATGATAACTCCAATCATCATAAATGCCCCATGAGATGTCATTTAGCTTTTTATTTCATTGAATTTGGATTAATTTGGAGAGTTTTAATTTTCTCCAAAATAATCATTTTTTAATAAAAATTCATTTTTCTCCTCAAAAATGACTTTTTGAGAAAAAGAGCGTTATGTGTCCGTTTAATGATCTGAAAGTTGGATCTGACTGGCTGGCTGGTCAAGAATGTTTTTTGGCTTAAGGTTAGAGCCTTCAATCACTAAATTCAGGGTTCGGATGACTGATTTATTACAAACGGGTTTTTTCCATTTAATTTATGGAAAAATTAATTAAAAAATTGAAGGAAAATTAAAAATTAAAAAAAAATTAAAATTTGTTTTTCCCCGTTCGAAAAAGATTTTTTTGAAATTTTTTTAAAGGTCTTGATGACTTAGAACAAGACCATGCTCTACTTAAATAATGCCTAGTAGGTTTATAACACTCAGTTGGGTTCTAATAACCCCCCAAGGCCCAGAATTCAACATCAGGCATTGAAGCTTTGGAGGAAGCGAGAGAAAACCTCGTCAATTATACTCGGCTATAGGCAAAGAATAATTGTCAAGGGAAAAAAACTCCTTGGAATACCTTATTTGAGATTCTATATCTCAGGAGACCGAACCACTCAAAAATACCCTAGTAGCACATTTTATTACAAACTCCATGGGGCCATGGTCAAAATTATTCAAATAAAAAACTGGCTAGCCAATATTGGCTAGACATGTCTGTCAACCGACGGCTTCTCAGGTAACCCAACTATGGTACAAAAAAGTTGGTAACAAGCTCCAAGCTCGTGCCTGATCTGTGTGAGCCTTGTGAGATAAGGCACCACTCCTTCTCCCTTGGTCATCTTGGTGCTGCGCATCCTCTCTTGCAACACCATCTTCTGGTTCTCGTTCTTGCTTTGGTATTGACTCTCCAAAGCTGTCCACATCTTTGCTGCGGTCTTTTTACCAGAAAGGTGAGGGACTATATGGTCCTTCACTTCATCCATGATAATCAGCATGGCTCTGGAATCTATCTTCTTCCAAGCTACTAAATCTGCCGGATCTGTGGGTGCAACCTTCGTGGAGTCAATGTGCTCCTTTGCATCACTGACGTCCAGGATCCTTGTGATCCTTTCTTTTCATGTAGGAAAGTTCTGAGCATCCTGGAGTCTATCCTCAACTCTCAACTGCACGGCCATAGTGAAGTGTACCTGTCAAACCCTAGATCTGGAAGTCTAGGTTTGTGTCTTCTTATAGATCTGCCCTCGATCTATCACTGCTGCTGCAAATCTCTCAACTTTAGCTCACATGAGCTCTGATACCATGTAAATTTTTCTTTAATATTCAACTAGGGCTAAACAGTGCATGCAAAATATCAACTGATAACCACACATGAATATCTTTTACAGTATATAGCGGAATATAAAAATGAGAAATAAATCACAACATCACATCACGATATGGACACTATTATTTTGGGTATGGACACCCCTGGAAAAACCCAAGATGGGAAAATCAGTGCAGCAGTCAGATATAGATTTTATTATGAGAAAATATGGAACTTTTACAATCACTGCAAATTCACCCAAACCTGGAGAATGCAGTACTCGGCAGAATCACTGGGCAAATCCCAGCTAAACCTCAACACCCTCTTGTGTGAGTGTACAACCCAGCTGTACGAAGCTCGATGATCCTGCTGCACGCTCCTCCGTCTTCTCGGCTAAATCCTCTGTCTGACTTTCTCTCCCTTTCTGTATCCTGTCTTTGTCAGAATACAAGTGTGTGTGTTCTCTCCACCAATTGATCTCTCTTTTATAACTTTAGGTAAAGCAAAAACCCTAATTTTACTTTCACTTTAACTAGTGGTAAAGCAAAAACCCTAATTTCACTTTCACTTTAACTGGTGGTTCACTAAAGTTAATTTAGATCACTTTAATTTATTTTCCAAAGCAAACTTAGGAAAAGTAAATTAAATACAACTGGTTTCCTATTTTAAGTCTTCTGCATGCAAGAACACATGCATGCAGGAAGACCTTCCTTGTTGCTACTAGTTTAACACATTCTTTCTCTCATATATGGCTGCATGTATATGAATAGGAGGGTCTTCTTCTACCTCCCTACCTCTAACGTTCTGAATGTGGCAAGACTCGTAAGCAATCTTCGAAACATTTGCTACTGGAATATTGTCGAAAAATTGTTGAAGTTGATCCTTGACTGTGGGTAACTTTACTAACTCACTTAGGGGTACATTTTGCACAACCTTACATAATTCTTTCTTTATGTCAATCCCTAAGTCATAGTTGCAAATATCATGTTCTAATTCTTCATCTTCTAAATTCAAATGCTTATCTAGGAAAGGTGTAATACTTTGATCTTGGTTTCTACGTTGATAAACTTGGATTGTGGGTTGTGTTGTTTTGCAAACCATTTCCTCTTCTTCATCCCAATCATTTTCTTCCAATAAGATTCTTCCAAAGTCGTCATCAGTGAAGTCTTCAACTAAGTTTATCCCATGATCTTTAGAGTCAAAGACTTTAGGATCCTCCTCAGGTTCTTCACATAAGTTTACATTCTTATTCTCTGTTACTTTGTTTCTCTTAGGGGCTTGTCGATTATTGTCATCTACTAGCCCTCTCTGATTGTTCCAATAGGGTCTTGGGCCGTAGGAATTTCTACGTCGATCATTGTCCCTAGTCCGTGCTATGTCTTTAGTAAACAATGTGAGACTCTTCATCATTTCGAACATTCCTTCTAGAGTTGTTTTTTCTTCGACTACAGGTTCCTTAGCTTTCTTGGGTTTTGATTCACTACGGGAAGAAGAGGGAGCAGAAGCATCAAAGAAATTCTTCTTTCCCATAGAGGCTATATTGGCTTCTTCTTTCTTGGCCCAGGTTTGAGCAGTTTTGAGGTCATTAGGGTTCTTTTCCTTAAGTTTCAGACCAAACCACCCTTTAAAAGCATTCAAGTAAAGGATAAGGATAGCTTGTTTTGTGGGTCTTAGATCTTGGGGAACATCACAAACAAGTTTATCAAATCTTACATTAAATTCATGGATTGTCTCATTCTCTTTCTTCTTAACCTCAAAGAGTTGATTTAGAAGGAACCTATTGTTTGGCTTGGTTGACCATCCCTCAATTAATTTCTGCGTGAAGGAATCATAACCATCTATTGAAGTTGCAGGCAGTCTGTCAAACCATCCCCGAGCATCTCCTTGTAAAGATGACATAAGGGCTCATACAGACATCTTCTTCAGTGCCATATGCTTCGATATAATTCCAAACTGCTTCAATGTGCTCTTCAACAGGGATTGCAGAAGAACCATTGAACTTCGAAAGTTAATCAAAATATTTTTCAAACATGTCATGAGGTGCACCTTGTATTTGTGAGAAATCAAATGGAGATGGCCTGGTTTTGTTTCCAAAGTGCCTAGGTCTTGCTGGGTGATTTGTATTAGCCATTTGAGGATTTATTCTAGGTGGACAGTTCGGA
Organism: Pseudotsuga menziesii; assembly: GCA_001517045.1. Classification (NCBI taxonomy): domain Eukaryota; kingdom Viridiplantae; phylum Streptophyta; class Pinopsida; order Pinales; family Pinaceae; genus Pseudotsuga; species Pseudotsuga menziesii. Next base: position 222,522 of record LPNX010948460.1, read on the forward strand.
CGAGTGGAAGGATTCGAAATGTTTGTTGGAGAATCCGATCGGATGAACAATGGACTTGATTGATAATTTTCTGGAGGGTTATCTAAAATTTGTCTTGGGGAGTTAACCACCCTCCAAAAGAGATTAGATGATTGATCTTTTAAAATTCTTATTCTGATTTTGGGTATATATAGAAGAACTTTCTGGATTATTTCGGCTTCGAAGGTTATAGTCATGGGTAGGTCCCTCAGAGGAATCTTGTTGTGGAGTCGCAGGTGAACGAATCGTCGTGTTAACCAAAAGGTACTTGTTGCAGGAGAGATATAGTGATTGTGTAAATGTAACAAGTTTGAAAATGCAATCACTAGAATTAAATTGGATGTGATATGAATGAATATAAAGAATAGAAGCCTTCACAGACACGGAAGGCAGGCAAGCCTCTACCACATAGCGCCAAAAATGTTGGCAGAGAACGAGAGTAGTACTTAAGATTAATGTTGAATCAAGGTAGGCCTTTACCTCCCTGGCAACGATGCCAAAAATATTATCACGAATCTTGTAGTTGCCCCGTAGAGTAATCCTATTCAGGATGGCAAAGGGGACAGGCAACCAAAATTGTGACCTAAGAACATCCCAACCCCCAAAAGATGGATGGTTGTCACTTCGGTTGGGATATCCTTCACTTTATGCCATTGAATCCCAAGTGACAAAGGGGGAGTCCCTGACCTATTCTAAAAGGACAAACCTAAAGCAAATCACCAGATCAAACCCTAACGGAGAATACGTAAGGTGAGTGCTTGAAAACCTAGATTTAAGGGATAAGCCACAAATTAAGGAATGCTTGAGTGTAGGTGGTTTAGGATATTGGTAATGTTAATCAAGCTAAATGACACAGTGACTTCTGGAATTATTGTTCGGATATAGGATCAGTGTGTTTGTTAAATGGATTAATCCGAGACCTTGAGGATTCAAGCAGAAAAATGGAAAATTCCTAGGATGAGGTTGAAACGAAGAATTAAGGATTTCAACACACTTACCTGGATGATAGATTTAACAGTATGACAAAATCCAAGCAAAAACCGGAAAATAAACACAGGGAATTGCCTGTCAGGTTAAAGAGGGGTGCTTTCTCCCTAAGGATCAATGCCTGGATATGGGCAGATGGAGTCCAATGTTGATGCCTTGAAGGGAGAGGGTTTTTTTTCGAGATGGCCAACAAAACCCAGATCGCCAAATTTACAGATTCCCAGTGCAAATTGGTCTGGTGATTTTTCCTACATCCTAATAGTGGTTTTTCAGTAAAAATATTGATGTGCAATGCATGAAAAATTAAATTGCAGAGAATTATCTTGGAAGACGTACCTGAATCATGTAGATAAGCTTCTGGATGATGAAGAATGACCTCTTTTTGATCAAATGAGAGTTTCGGGCAAGATTTTGATGAATTGAAGCTCCACTCAGTGACCTTAGCGCCCCCTTCTACCTGTGACACCAAAGGAATCAATTAGCATGGAAAATAAATGGGATTTGCAAGATAAAGAAAATACAAAGACTAGAAATCATAAAGAAGTAACAACTCCTTGATAACCAACACCGAGAGTCGGCAACAGAGTGAGTCTCCCCACCAATGCGCCTTCCTCAAGTGTGCCTCCTTCCAACCTGCAAATTAACGGGTACAAGAAAAGGTATAAAAGCTATGCCAGATTTATCTCAATGCAGAAGAAATACAGTGCCAATCATCATCACATCCATCTATCTATCAAGAGACAAGTTTTGAATCCCAGAAAATCTCTTTATTAAAAGTTTTCAATGCTAGAGCTCATGCTTTACAATGGGGGGGGGGGGTATCGTCTTTATATAGCTTTTGAGAGACATAAACCCTAAATCACTTTTGCATCCAACGATTGAGATTATAACATCATCAACTCTAGAGATCAACTTGACATGGATCAATATATGGATCACATTGACTAGATCAAGGTGGGGGGTGCACTTTTGCCCAATAACTCCTTGTGTAAGTCAAAATATAGCATAACATAAGATATGATCATGAGAATACATCAAAAGGGGGTCACTAGGGGCTTAATTCACCCTAGGCCCCATTACAACCTCACATCATAAGATATAACAATAAAATACATCATGTGGCCAAGTTGAGGGGCGCCCCTTGGGGGATGTCCTCACTGGTAAGACAAATAAAAATAATGTCGGACAAAATGCTGTCTGAAACTAATGAAGAAGTGCCCGGGGAGCCATAATACGTCAACTGAGTGAATTCCATGCCATTTTCTCGACTTCCCTAGCCAAATTGATTTTTTCAGTGACTTCCTAGTTCATTTTCAGGTGGCACAACCTCTGAAAACCATGAAAATCAAAATATCTTCATTTCAGCTGAGAATTGGGGAAAACTGACTGTACTGGAGGATCTGGAGACATAGAAGAATGGTATAAGTGACTACTCAGACCCCTTGGAACACTGCAATGCTTTAGGAGAACAAAAAATAGTGCAATAATAATATAATCTGGCCAATAATAAAGTGAGATAATCACTGAATGTCCAATCTGAGGCCAAACTCTGAAAATTGAAACCATAGTATTAGTCCTGGGCATGTCTGGAGCAAATATAAACAATGTTGTTTTTTGGGTCACTGCCTTGGGAACCGTGTCTGACTTGGTTAACTAGGTTGACCAGGTCAAAGTACCCAAACTATAGGTGAGATGCTGAGCCAAGATAAACCTGGATGTATCCAAGGTAAGAAATGCTCCAACGGTATATACTAAAACCCGACTTTATTCATGTTATTCAGAATCATGGTGACAATAATAATAATAATAAGTAAGATATACCTGTGCCTTCGAAGGATCATTGAACCTTCTAGAAGTCTCTTGTGTGTTCCATGCTTACAAAGTTTAGACAGTTTGCTAGTGCTGGGTGGAGGTGAAAAACAAGGCTAAGGTAAAGGGGAATGACTCATAACTGACTTTGATCATGTGATCTCTCTTAATGATAACTAATACACTCAACCAAAATGACATATGCATGACAAATAGTAATAGGGGATGGCGGTGTCTCACAAATGGATAAAGTACTTGGGTTTGTTTCCTTTAGACTCTAGCAAGTTTCCTTTTTATTTATTTGGAACTTTGGTCAACCTTCAAAGGTAGGTGTCTTGGAAAGCCTTCTGGGCACCAGTACTGACAAAGACACAACCTTTGCAGGTAGTCTCACCCTGTTTTCATGTGGCCAAGTTGAGGGGCGCCCCTTGGGGGATGTCCTCAAAGGAAGGCCCCTTTCCTTTGAAAGTTGTCAACTTAAAGGAAAAAACTTAATCAAACCAATTTATGGAAAAGAATGTTGGCCACACTGCATGCAATTAATAAATGGTGCCCTTACCTAATAGGAAGACACTTCAAGGCAAGAACATATCATGATAGTCTTAAGTACTTTTTGGAACAACGATTATCTTCAAAATAGAAACAAAAATGGGCTACAAAGATCTCAGGTCATGACTTTGAAATTATCTAGAAAAAAGGAAAACAAAATGTGGTGATGCACTTTCAAGGAAAGAAGATGAATAAGAGGGCTTACTTATGTGCTATTTCCATTATGCAATCTGATTGGGTGGAAGAAACAAGGACATACAAGGACTTAATGGAAACAAGATTCGAAAGCATGCAATGATAATTCAACCACTGCAAGAGGACCACAGTTCACTAGATAAATTGTTTGGAAGAACGATTCACTATGGTACCCAGATCGCCTATATTTATGTAAGAAATCTCAACTCAAGCAAAAGGTCCTTTTGGATTTTCACACCTCTCCTATAGGACATTTAGGGTTCTTGAAAACTTATCACTCAATCAAGAAGGATTTTTTCTAGGAAGGTCTTAAAACTAATGTCCAAAAGTCTTTGGTAGAATTTTTGGTATGCTAAATGAAGAAAGAGGAGACACACTTGAAACAAGAGACTAGTTCTTCTACAACTATTAGCCATACCAAGTCAACATTGGGAAGAGGTCTCAATGGATTTTATCATAGAGAAGAAAAGACCGCCATTATGGTAGTAGTGGATTGACTCACAAAACACCAATGTTCCCCCAAGTTTCCGGGACGGGGGGACGTGGGAGCAGGGAAACGCACATTCGGGACGCGTGGAGACCACGCCCAAATTTAGGGATATTTGGGGGGGACGTGGGGACGTCTCTAAAATTATAAAAATAAAATAAAATATCAAAAATAATAATTCATTTGATGTATATTAATGATTGTGCAATGTAAATACTAAATATATCAGTTTATTTTCTAAGTAGTACCAAGTAGGAATTGTAAAATGTGAAAATAATGGGAAAACATTAAAAAAAAATTTCCAGGGGCATGGTTGGGGAGGGAAAGTTTCGCCCAGGAGTCCCCAAGTCCCCGGGACGCAGGAAATGTGGAAACGCGTCCCCGACCTTGCGGGACGTGTCCCTGTGGAACACTGCAAAATACGCCCATTTTCACTCTCTTTCTCATCCTTTAAGCAAGTATAGTAGTTGCAACATTCATGGAAACAATTCAGAAGCTACATGGATTCCCCAAGATTGTTGTAAGTGATAAAGACCAATTTTCACTGGTAATTTTTGGAAGGAAATGTTTTTTTGTTTGGGCATTCAATTGGCTCACAACTCCTCTTACTGTCCTCAACCTGATGGGCAAACTGAAATTGTGAATAAATGCCTAAAAGTGTAACTTCATTGCTTTGCATGTGATAAACAAACACAATGGGTTAACTTGTTAAGTGGTTTCCCTTAGCAAAATGGTGGTACAACACATATTTGCATACTTCATAAAAAATTAAAATGTCACCTCTTATGGTACTTTATGGCATTTTATGTCTATGATCCTCCTTCCATCACATCATCCTTGAAAGAGAAAGCTAAGCTTCAAGTAGTGGAGGATCACATAGAGCACCAACAAGAAGTTTTTAACAATTGAAAGATAACTTGGTTATATCACAAAATTAGGATGAAACAATAAGTAGATCAACATTGTAGTGAAAGGAAATTTAGGTGGGAAATTGGGTATTATTGAGGCTACAACCATGCAAACAAATGTCCCTCAAGCAACAAAAGGACAATAAATTAGCACCCAAGTACTATGGTCCCTATAATGTGTTGCATAGGATAGGAAGTATGGCTTACAAATTGGAGTTGCCTCCATCGTCATGTGTACATCCAGTCTTTCATGTTTTTTGCCTAAAAAGGGCAATTGGTGACAAGATCCTAGTCTAGAGTATTTTACCAAAGATTGATGAAGAAGAGTAATTGATTCTAGAACTTGAAACAATCCTTGACACAAGGATCAAGGAACTGTGAAATTGAGCAATTACTAAGTACCTCATCAAGTGGAAGAACTTGCTAATAGAAGAGGTGACATGGGAAGATGAGTTCTTCATGCAGAAACATGGCGAGTTAATCAAGCGTTAAGGACAACACTTGTTTTAAGAGGAAGAACATGTTAAGCCCTGTATATTGTGACATTACATTTCTATTATTATATTCGTATTGTCTTTATGGGTCATCTAGGACCTTAATTGTAATTGTATGGTTGGTTAGAATTTTAATTGTACCCTTTCTCTCCTATGTATATACCAAGGAGACGTAGTTTTAGGATCATCTCATCTTGTCTTGACATATGATACACTTTACAATGAGGTTTCCCTGTTGAAGAGGCTTCTTATTCATCTCTTCATTTTTTCCTCAAGGCTTTGGGTTACTCTTTGTTTCTACTTTTGATATTTTGGAAATTTGGTGCATAACAGTGATACCTCATTGTTAGAGTTTTACCTTGATTGCTCAGTCACTGTTCTTCCTGTAGCAGAGTTGGCATGCTTTAGCAGAGATAGCAACAACTTTTTTCAGCTCAGTTTCTGTGCACAGAGTGATGGCAAGTTGATGATGCACATTACTATCTTCTTGGGAGGTGCATAGGGGCTGCGTAGACAGTGGTGATTAGGTGAAGGTGCATGCATGTTGTAAGGCTTTCTACTATTACTAATTAGCCTTGTTATTGGACTGTTATAGTGTTCGTATTTGCTTAAGTTAGCAGTGTGTGCTGTTTTAGTTTTAGACCATTCCAGAATTAGAATATTGCCAGACTTGGGGAGACCTGCTTTCCCTAGAAGCTGTAACAGTAGGTGGGTTACTATTCTAAGGTGGGGTGCACTTCTCTAGGACAGATTTATCTTTTTTATTTTGGTTCCCACATAGGTGGGTTGTTTTTAACTTCCTCCCTATCCTTCTTAATCTATAAAAGAAAGGCAGAGGGGAGGTGTTATTCAGTTCAGTTTTGAGTGAGCTGTGATACTGTGTTCTTTTTCAGAGTTAATGAGAAACAAAGATGTGTTTTTTCAGTACTGTAGTATCTATTGTTTACTGTCAGTATTTTTAGTTAGTCTGTGTTTTTAGATCTAGCATATATACCATTAATTCTATGAGTTTTCAGCTTTACTGCTTTCTAGGGTTTTAGGTCTGCTTACCTTTTACTAAAATTTTAACATGGTATCAGTGCTTTGCTTCTGAGATCCTCCAGGAATCTGTGTATGGATAAGTCAGTGACTCAATTGTCTATGAAAGGGCACTGCTGGAGGGTTTAAGTGGGTGTAAAGATCTGGACCTATGAGGGGTTGTAGGATGTGACGCCCTAGAGCTTCAATGATTGGAGTGTTGAATCTAATTTTTCTTCAGGCTGATTTGTTTGGTTTAGGCATGTACTAGGAGTTGCAACCATGAACAGTGTTGGTCTCGGACTGTCAAATGTTGGAGGGCGGTTCCAATTTTATACCATGGAAGTGCAGGCTGCAGAATCTATTGGAGGAGTTTGATCTTTGGGATTTCATGGAAGGAAAGGTGACTGTCCCTACCAATATTGCACTATTGGCCAAGCATAACAAGAAAGTGGCCAAGGTGAAGGAAGTCATTATAGATTTGGTGAAGGACCATTTGATCCTTCGCCTATTGGAGAATAAATCAGCTAAGGAGATGTTTGATGCCTTGATCACTCTAAATCAGAGTAACCATAAATACTTTTAAATAAGAAGCTCACTGACACTTGCATGAGTTACATAGACAGGGTGGCTAGCTACCTAATGAAGATCACTCAGTTGAGAGATCAACTTGTAGCTATCAGGATGAAGGTGGGCGATGAGGAGTTGGTGTGCTAAATGAACTCCATTCATCCTAGGGTACATTGGTTTTGGGGGGTGTCTATGCTTGGAAAAAGTTTCCTACCTTTTTGAAGCGTTGGGATGATTTTGTCCAAGAGGAGACCAGACTAAACACTGTTTTAGTTAGAGATGAGGAGTGTCAAAACCTTGCTCTCATTGGGAAGGTGAGGAAAGAAGGAAAGAAGGGAGGACCCAGGAGGGTTAAAAAAAGGAGGATTCTGGTTCCTCTAACCAAGGTAAGAAAGGATTGAGCCACGTAAAGTGCTTCAAGTGCCACCAGCAGGGTCACTGTGCTTCTTAGTGTCCCAAGAAGAAGGAGGGGAAGGGCAACCAACAAAAAAAAACAAGTTGCATGGATTGTAGAAGCTTCAGCTAGAGTGGATGATTTAGCATCAAGGCTTGAGGAATCCTTCTGCATGGTTTTGTGCCTTTCCACTAACATTGTTTTTGGTGTAGGGTGGTGTTATCCACCTAAGTTGCACTTAGTTGGATTTCCAGTGAGTTGTCGAAGTTGTGAACAAGTCCCTTGTTCATAATCAGTGCTCAAAAGTTTAGAAGTCTCTTTAGGGCCAAATTTTAGCCCCTCTTTAAATTTTTGCATGTTCATACCCTTCGGGGAAATTGTAATAAATTGACGTAGCATGATGATTTTTTGTAAAAGGCTTGGCCAACTTAGACTCATCTATCAATGCGATACTCTAGATTGTTTTTTCCTTGTCAATTATTTGTTGTTTGTCAACGACATATAGATTTCGAGTTTTTCACTCAAACCTCCAATGTTGGAGTATTCGCCTTGGGGGTTAGGCCTTAGGAGGTTATTAAAGTCTATGTGTCTATGTATATTACCATGCTAGTTAAAAATTTTGAGTCATATGAACATGCACTAGGTCCCCCATAGGTTTTTGTTTTTAAATTTCTAAGAATAAATTTTTTTCCCGTAAAATGGGACAATTTTTTATTAAGTTAGTTGTAAAATTTAAAAGTGTCATAAAAGTGTGGTCTAGAGAGGGAATTTTCTATGGGGGTGCTTGTTTTCTAACTCTGAGCGCCCACTATACCCTAAAATCCACTTTCCTAAGTTTTTGAGTGATTATTTATCACTTGAATGAATTTCTCTCGAAAAAAGGCAAAACAAACCAAATAAATGGCCAAAAATACAAAAAGACAAATTCTTAAATTAATGGAAACATGTCGAAGACATGTCTAGAGTGAATCCAAGTTAACTGAGGATCATGTTGGAGTTTTTTGCAAGCCAAAAAAAGAAGATATCAATAAAACCCCAGCTAAGGCAAGTTTATCTCAACTAAAGGAGGCACACTTTCTCATAAGGAGGGCACATTCTTCAATTGGGCATCATCTCATTGGGTGGTGGAGAATCCAAGAGGGAGGGTGCATCTCTACTGGGGATATGGTACCAACCTCTTGAGTTGAACTCCACTTCAACTTGCCTTCAATCCCTCAAATCTCTCAATTCACCCCCTCCATCTCTTGTTTTTAGAGTCGCCCTTGGGTTTCTCTTTTGCTATTTAAGCAAGTTCATTTCTCATCTTTTGGATGAGGATGGAACCTTTTCTCTTGTATGCTTATTTTCTTCTCTATTTGCTTGAATAAAGTGAAGACTTTGGAGGTCCATATGGTGCAAGTTTTCATGGTTGTGAATGCTTGTGCTTCATTGAGGTGATATTTAGCTCGCTGTACTTCTTTTATTTCAAGCTTGTAGATGTTTATCTAGCTTAGAAGGTTATTCCTAGCCCATAGAGTAAACATTTGTAGCTTCAACTTGTTTACTTATGTTTTGTTATTAGAAGTGTAAGAGTAGTTGAATGTAGTCAGTTATACTTAGGCTCTCACAAGTATAGCTCCAACTTTGCAGAACCCCTATTTATGGCCTGGAACATCGAATGATTGGTGATGAACATTTGGATCTCCGTCGATGCTACATATATTTCGTTGATCCACTCAATCTCGCCAATCTTGGAAAGCATAAGGTTCAATGAATGCACCACACGTAAAGTTCAGAAGTTGTGATCATTTCGACCCTCCACAATCAACCCTGCAACTCTACATACCTGTGCATTGTCCATGATGAATTGGATAACATTTGTGGCTCTACACTTTCTATTGCATTAGTAAGAATATCGGAGATGAATGTTGCATCTTTCTCCACTCCACTACAATCAATAGCCTTCAAAACATTTCCCTTTGGGGGTATATTGCAATAACATTGATCAAAGGGCGGTTTCTTTGCTCTTTCCATCCATCAAAAACTATGGACACACCTGTTTCTTCCCATGTATCATGGATTGACTACAACTGTCTATCCACAGATTATCTTTCTGATGTCAACAATGTGGTGCAGACCTTTTCATACCTGGGGCTCTTGTGCCCTTTTGGTGTTTCATTGACCGCTTTAATCATCTATTGCCAATATGGGGAGCGCACCAAACTGAATGCTAGCCCATTTGCATAGATGCAATGAGCTACATGCTCATCAACTACTTCTCTTCCTTGGTTATTGAATGTTACTTCAAGAGGTCCCAGAGTAGACCTTTTATTACTTGTGTCAACAGATCTAGATGGCAATGAGGGCTTAGTTGCAGAGCTTTGCATAGGGAGTTTTCCTTTATTAGCATGTCTCGTAGCAGCGACATCTTGCAAAGATGCATAGAACATAGCTTTTACGGGACTCAAACTTGGTCCATGTTGGCCATTTAGATCGTTTGGACCAGTGCATATCAACACCCCTGTGTTAGTTTGCCTAGTGAGATGGCCCTTCACCCTAATGTATGAGCCATTTCAGATGCCATTGCATTCACTGCATTTTAATTTGTATGGACCACCCTCGGGATTTTTGCCTATAATTTCTACATACTGCCATAATGGAGACCTTGGGTCTTTATTGAAAATGGATTCCCGTGGTACATTTGCCCCTTGTCTCTGCTACTGTGATGCCATGTCTACAACACTGCATATATAATAAAGGAGATAAGACTTAAAACTTGAAAACAAGAGGAAATAAGATAGTACACATGTCAATGACTCAACTAACGACTCAACTATCATATGAACTGAAATATTCTAAAAGCAAAAAAGAATGACAAAATAGGGGATTGTGACTGTCACATGCTTCAGATGACCATCATGACCTTCATCAATTTGATTTAGAACTAGAGGCCTAAAACCTATCCTTTTAGATCATCATCATCACTACTAGCATAAATCATGCTATGCAAACTCAAAGTTGTACAATGCTTCTGAAATTTTTGAACAGATTAAATTCTTTGGGCAAGGCTTTTCATGCTTCCAAACAACCACGGCCAATAGGCAATAACCCCTTCCCTTGTGGCACAACAGAAACAGGAGAGAACAGATCTGACAACTGACAAATGAATTAATAAAATATCCCTCAAACATTCCATGCTTAAGAACAACCATATACCAACATATTTAGCTTATGGAGCAGCGTTATATCAAGCTTTTTGCAGTCTCTGCCTCTAATCTCTCAATCATCAAAGTTCTCTGGCCTAAAGCCTGGAAACCTAGATTACTTGATCATAAATTTGTTGGCCTAAAGCCTGGAAGCCTTGGCTGAAGGTACCTAGATTGCCAGGGTTTGTGGGTGTGGGTGCTGGCATAGGGTTTCCATTGAAACACCAAGCATTTAAAAATTAAAATATTAAAACAATACACGAAATATACCATCTAACCAGTTGACTAACATGTAGCCTACTTTGCTTGCCATGGTAACCTGTAGCCTGCGTTGCTTATTGTGGTGGTCCTGTTGGCCTGCTATGGTGGTCCATGTTGCTACCCCAGAGCCCAAAATCCTGGCTCGTTGTGGTGGTTCTTGTCGCTGCTCTGGAGTCCAAACTCCAAAGTCTAGACTTCAAACAATGCTGCTAACACTGGGCACTCGCTGTTGTGGATGAATTAACTAAGTCCAGACTCCAAACTCCAAACTACCAGTTGACACTGGATAGTTGTTGCTCTCGACTCTCGAGTTTCCTGTCGCTGCTCTGTTGCTACCCCTGGGCTACTTGGAAATGCTCTCCCTTAGCCAATTCTTTACATTAAGCTATTTATTGTTTATAACTTAATATTTTTCTTGAATTTATGTCATATATCTGTAGTAAATCAGACTGCTGATATTTAGGCTTCTATTTTAGGTAGACAATCTTCCTGGTATGTGAATATCCTATTTTTAGAAATGTAAAAGTGACAAATCTTCTCTTTAATCTTCCACCATGAACTGTGTTTTTTTGTTTCAATTTGGTAGCTTAGAGTGAATTTTCATCATCTTGTATGATTGTGCAGTTGTGGTGGCAGATGCATTACGGCAGAGTATACAGACAAGTTAGGGGAGTTAACTAAGTCATATGGACTGAAGCTTCATATAGATGGAGCTCGCATATTCAATGCTTCCACGGTAAGTAATTCTTATAAATCTCAATTTAAATTGCATCCTCAAGCTAGCAAGTCTAGAGCATGTAGGGAAGACATAGGTATTTAGTGTCACAGACGTAGCATCTTTGACATAATTCTAATTTAAAATTGTTATCCAGAGAAATTATTGATTCTTTAATAGTGAACTTCAATCTTGTAAACATAAGTAGAACCTGTGAATTTTCTCTGGTTGATAAACTAGGTTGGCTATGGTAAGTAAAATGCCCTTCGAGGTATGTAGAACCTATCTGTTTTTTTGCAAATACTGGTTCTTAATACCAAGGAATGGTTTTGTTTCAGGCATTGGGGGTTCCTGTTGGTCGGCTTGTTAGTGCTGCTGATTCTGTTTCGGTATATTTTGATCAAATATTTTTCTTGGTCTATGGTTTTGATATTTTTAGATATTGATTTTAAATTAGTTAGTTTTTCCTATTTGTTACAACTTACCATAGGTGGGTGACTGTTTTTTCAAATATTTTAGTATAATTTATTTTTGTTATCTATGATCATTATAATCCTCCTATCTAGTGTATTCTTTCCAGAATAAGGACTTTCAAATTCTGGGATAATGTTATCTGATAGAGTTGCCTTCTTTGTAAAGGATATATTTTGGGTACATGGACAATCTGATAACTATATGTTGCAGTGCAGGTGTGCTTGTCAAAGGGCTTGGGAGCTCCGGTTGGATCAGTCATTGTGGGTTCACAAGCATTCATTGCAAAGGTTGGTGTTTCAACATTCTAACATATCAAGGTAACAATAGATAAGGCCATTACTGGTTTGCGCAGGATGCGAGGTTTTTTTTAAACATCCTGGTTTATGTGAGTTTTTCTTTGTTTTAGAATTTAAAGATTAAATGTTAATGACCTAGGTTCAAACCCTGGTGGGCATAGATCCCTGGATTATAAGCTGGGAAAGTTTGTTGCGTTTCATATGCAACATGAATTCATTAAAAAATATTAGTTCTGGACAATGTTATGGGAAGTGTTATAAATTTTTGCCTGTTGCAGCTTGCAAGTTTAAGAATATTCATCTTATCTTATGTAGGCAAAGAGGCTTAGGAAGACTTTAGGTGGGGGGATGAGACAAGTTGGAGTATTGTGTGCTGCTGGCCTTGTGGCATTGCATGATATGGTTGGTCGGCTTAAAGATGACCATCATAGATGTCGGATTTTAGCTGGTAATGTTTGAGCTTCCTTCTTTGAAATTCATGTAACAAAAGTATAAAATGTTAATGTACAACCTTTGTGATATTTTGGATAAGAAAGTTTATCGAATTATGATTGGTTCTGTTTGGGATGGGTCAAGTTTTGGAAAGGGGCATTTGGAAGAAATGCATGTCTCTTCTTATCCATTATCCTTGGAAAGATTTGTGGTAAGCTAGTTGCCTCCATGATTTTCCTAACTTCACTTATTATTTGGTTTATAAAAATCCTTATTTGCCTTATTTGACTAGTTACTACTACCATGGGGCAAAGTTTCCTATAACTCCCTTGGGTAGATGCAGTCTCTTTCTATCCTTTTCTCGTTTTTTGCATATTTTATTATTTCCTTGTTGACCAGTTATGACTTTCATACCTCCCTCCATTATATTCTAGGAAATGCCCCCTTGTACCCCTATCTTCCTTTCCTTTCTTTGCTAATAGATAACAAATGTTTACTCCTTTACAAGATTCATCGTTTGCTGCTTATTCACATTTACTGAAAAGCCATATTACATTAGTCACGTTATGCTTGCAAGCTGTATGTGACAGTATATTTATAACTTAATCCTTTCTTATGGCAAGATCACCCATCAACACCCTCCTTATCTTTGTTTATTGATAACAAAGTTGATGACACCCTCCCTCTTGTTTGTCTGTTGTTCATTCTAATCCATAGTTATTATAAGATCTCTCTATAAGGCAATATATATAGTTTCCTGGCAGATTTCAAGTCTCATTGTTTTCCAATAGTGTTGAAACAAGTAAGGAATTCTGTTTTCTTTGGGAGTAATATTCATAAAATATCAAATAAAAAATTCGATCTATTTCAAGTCAAGTCTAAGAAGGAAATTGTGATGCCAAACTGTCATTAGTAAACGTGATACCAAGTGTATTTATGCCTCAATAGAACAAGAACATATGAAAGGCCAGCATGGTAAATCACCAGCCTAAATGTACAATACCAATAAATGATCATACGTACCCATGCACATCAAGACCAGAACTTTGTAACAAAAACTAAGACATAAATATTCAGCTGTCATTTAATTCCCATTTACTATTGACTTCCCAGGTAATCTGAGAGGCAGTGGATAAAATATTTGTAGTCTTTGGCCTTACGAGGTAATTCCCCATGACTCTTAGATCACTGTCAACTGAATATTTTAATATAAATGTAGCTTGCCTTTGTAAGATAGCAGTGCTATTTCTTTGTAGCCCTTCTGTAGGCCTTAAAACCTTTCCTGGAGACCTTGACGACTTTGCACAAGCCTGAGATACGGTTGGAGATGCCTCTTTCCACAAGAACTCGATCTGGTAAATGTTTCTCCCAAACTGATACCAGTACAGAAAAACTGGGTGACATTTACTAACATTATGAGGAATTTTTGTAGTCTATGTTATAATTTTATTGCACCCATTTGAGAGGCTAGTTCTAAAATATTCCTTCTAAATCAGTGGCAGTAATTACCATTTATGGTCTTGATTAAACAATAGTGTTGGTTAAATATGGTGGCAGTCATTTTAGGTTTGTGGCGACGCAGAGACTATTGGAAGTTGGAACAGCTGGGGATTATTGAAATTTGCAGTCACAAATCATGGTTTGCAAATGTGAAAATTCCAGGTTCAAGAAGTCAAAGAATCCCAGAATTATTTCGAAAATTTGCTACTTCCACTAAGAAGACAAATAGATAAATTAAACAAGCTGATCTTATCACAAACATTTTTAAAAAGAATAAAAGAACTGTGTAAAGCCACTTCACATCTTATCTCTTCCTGTGCAAAGATGTCCCAATTTACATTACAACTGTCACATTAACTGTTCCTAAATTCTATCAACATGGTTCAAAGCAATGTTACACACCAAAATCCAAGTTAGTTATGGTAACAATTACGCTTACTTAGTCTCATTTTTCAGCAAGAAGTATCACTGTGACTAAATATACCGCATTCAACAGCACAGAGTTATGTCCGAGTCCTCAGCCCCACCAGCGCAAATTCAAAATAAAATGACAGCATTTTTCATTATAATAAATTATTTCAGTATTATGTCGAAAACCATTTTTGTCAGATAAATTTTAAAGATAGAAGACTCTACCTGTACCAGCGAAGATCTGCTCAAATTCGCTGCCATTAAAGCATTCTCTAGTTCTTCCAATACACCTAATGTTTTCTAGGTGATTCCTTCAACAACAAAAGAAAAATATTGTGGCCCATGGGCCATAAAGCACAATAAAGGATGAAGGAATTTACAGGAATTTAAGGTGCTGGGTGAAATCAAACATAAGAAAGGGAATCTGCAACTTAGAATTGTTGAGGAATATATGGCTACTCTGCAACTAATTTTGGTTTTCAACATAAGAAATTCACACTAACATGTGTGTTTATACCTATATTTTCTCAGTGCATGCCTCTGGATATTTGAAGTGTGGACATTATTTTGATCCATTCAATTAAGGAAATCTAACACAATCTGTCATAACTAGACATGATTACCTTGTACACATCCTGTTCTTCAGTTTTAACTTTTGGAGATGTCCATAGCTGGGAGGCCAATAATAGAGTTATTAGCTCTCCATTTGAGCAATTACATGCGAATGCAGAGTTGCAGGATGAAGTAAATAATAATACAGAAGCTGTCGTTAGCATGAGGCTGTGGTTAGCATCATCAGGAGAAATTCAAACACCACAACCAATTTTCCATTACAACACACTTAGGATCAAGATTAGAAGAATCCTCATTCCACAGTATTGCACTTTCAACCATTATAGGCATGCATGAATATAATTGGAAAACCACACAGTTGGAGATTCAATCCATTCTTAGAAACAGAGACTACGGTATAGTACAGCAGTGAAATGCAACTACATGATAAAACAAAGCATACGATTCTTGATTTCTGTGAAACAAACTCAGAGTTTAAATCCATGTCCTGCTACCACAGTAACTATTAAGCCTTTTCACAACTCAGCATACTAAATTCTAGTCATAACATATTCCTGCATCATTCAGAATAACAAAGTGACAGGCATACATGTCAAATTTCAAGCAAAGAAATGGGGTTTAAGAAACTCATTTTTGTCTGATAAATATGTTCCAAGGCAGCTGACTTCCTTCCTACCATAGGCTGCTCTTTTCCAGAATGCCACACCCGTGCTGGCTATGAGGTCACTAACGAGAAGAAGAAAAAGTCAAGAGTAACAATCACTTAAAAAGTCAAACCTTTGTCAAAAACCCAAGTTGTCACTGCTGAGAAGTTTGCTTGTTTTTTAAGCTAGCCCTGTGCAACACTTCACCTTTTTCCACACAACACAGGAAGCCATCCTTTCTCTGTCACACAGTTGCTCAGGTATGCCCTTCCCTTCTATGCTCTTTAGTATGGTAAAGGTGTGCCCAAGCAGATGCCTGCTACGGGTTTCTTTTCAGCAGTATAACACATCTAGGATGATAATTTATAACTCTATACACAGCAAAACAGGCCAGCAATCCTCTGAGATTTTTAATAATGGTTGACTATGCTGTAATGGTGTGTAGTATCTCTCAAAAGTCTCTCTTTCACCCCTCCATGGTTCAGCTATCAAGTGCTCTGAGTTCTTTCTCTTTAAAACCCTCTCTGTTTTTCATAAACCTCTCCTTTTTCCAGCCTTCTTTCTTTTATTCGAATTTTCTTTGAATGGATGAGTGAATGAGGGACGAGGAGGGAGTTTTCCCTCCACTGCTTTCTTCGTTCCACCAAAATAGGAGGTATTTACTTTTGAAAAGGAGTTAGGCACTTTTACACTAAGAATCCTAAGTCTCAACTCATTGTTCTTTCACTTATAACTTTGCATTAATTGTTATTTTATGAAGTTTTGGGCTCAAAGTTAACATAGCATAAGGAGGCTGATGGGTCAAATAAGGAATCCTCACAAGGTACAGGTAATTTCCCCATTGGATCCCGTCACTCTTCATCACTGGTGAACTCATGTTGATTTTTCTTAGCAGATAGATGTTAATAACTTATTTGTCACATAAACATAAACTGCATGCATATAAAGGATCATTGAAAGAAACACATTCACAGTAGATACAATTTTACCATGGGAAAACCCTTCATGGGAAAAACCCAGCAAACTTCTCTAGATAAGATTCTTCAACAAGAATAGTGCCTAGCACTAGTTACAAAATAATAATACAAGAAAGATACAAAATAACCTTCGAGCCCAAAGAAGAGAGAGAGAAAGATAAAACCCCCAAAAATTGTCTTCACAATGCTTTCTTGAACTCCTAGCTAATCTCCCTTGGATTTGTGCGCTTTCCTCTTGCTTGAGAGAAGTTGTGTGTTGCAAATGAGGCATCTTCACTTCTATTTATACTGGAAAAATGTCACTTTTCTTATTGAGCCAACTTGACTTCTGGACTGGGTCATTTTCCCCTTTAACTGGGCTGACTTGACCATTTGACTGGGCTGACTTGTCTTGGGCTTGTTATTATTCTTTCTTGTGGAATATCTTTCAAAGCTACTCAAAACATCAACACTCCCTCTTAGTGAGGAAGGTATTCTTTTGGTCACGATCTTCGGTACTGGCTTTCTGCTTGTTGAATTCTGGAATCTTCTATGGTCTAGAGAAGTTTTCTGTGAGCTTGCCATCCTCTGTGATGTTCTCCAAGGCTTGACCACTTTCAAAGTGGTTTTGTTCTTCTTTTCTATCCCAGTGTACCCCACTAGCCAACTATATGGCTATTTGAACTCTCCAAGAGGTTGGTTGTTCCTTGACAGTCCTGACTATAACTCACTCGAGTATCTAATAGTCTTGACTCTCAGAGACCTTTAACAGTTAACTAGTATTTGAGGCCCACTGATAGTCTTTGATGGCTCCTCAACAGTCTTGACTATAACTTTTCTCATGTATGTGCGCACTTTGCATGAGCTACAACAACCCCTGGCTTTCTCCACTGCAACCCTTGGTTGTTTGAGTCATGTACCTTGACTAGCCGACATTTGAGTCGATATTCCTGCATTACTAATCTAAGCTATGTACTACTGAATGGCTTTCTTGCTGCATGGATTTTCTGAGCCATGTACCACTACATAGCTAATCTGATCCATATACCACTCTATGGCTAACTTGAGCCATATACTACTGTATGGCTAATCGGTGTCTGAGCCATATACCACTGTATGGCTAACTTGAGACATATACTACTATATGGCTAACCGATGTCTGAGCCATGTACCACTGCATGGCTTACTGGTGGGGAGAAATCCCAAGTCATGTCCCACATGACTAACTGGTGGGGGATTTATTTATCTGTTGTTGCCTATGGAGAAACATTAATACTCCCTCTCAACAAGAGAATTCGTTCTGTACTACGACAATCTGCTCATCTGTGGATCTTTATTGGAGTCGCATTGCTCCTTTTTGAACCATGTATCAGATATAACTCATTAGGAACCTTCTGAAGCGCTATTGCTTTTCATCTTCTAATATTGGCAGCAATATGCTCTTCCTCTGCTGCACTGAGTGTCCCTGATGACTGCTTTTCTCAAAGTAGAGCTAAACCTCTGATGTGCTCTTTCTTGTCCACTAGTCAGAGTCCATATATCTTTGCAGCTTTATTTCTTTGACCGATACATATTTGAGTCCATATCCAATCTTACCATGTAGGTACCTCAACACATGCTTTGTTATACATGTCTAAACTCTACCATGTACTGAGAACAAAGCATATATTTGTCCTGGTGCTAGCCAAGTACACCTAGGATCCACCCAACTGTCTATGAGATCCTCCAAGAAGAAGAACAATCTCGGATTCGTTATCATGTGTGGCCATGGACTTGCAATCTGCCATCCCAAATTTCGTTAGGATCTCCACTGTGTATTTTCCTTGACTAAAGAAAATATCATTTGGTTTCTACCACACTTCTAATCCCAAGAATCATGGCATGATTTTCGAATTTTGTGATCTTCTCCCTTTGTATCTGGACATCTTGCATTCTCTGCATCTAGATGTCTTGCACTAGCATGACTTGCAAACTTCTCTATTATGTGTCCATCTTTATCATCTCTCATCAAATGGGTCTACTAATACAAGCCTCTTCCTCTCAAGTTCACTTGATACCACTCCAAACTTCCTTTGGCACTGTGCTGCAAAACTCCTCATGATCATTGAAAGATGACCTTCTCTAGTAGATAGACCAACATTTGTTGGAGCCTCCTGCTCCCAACAGTCAATCTCCATATGAGATCCTCTAGACCTGTGGGTCATGGGTCCACTATAGATGCTCCCTTTGTCACAAAATCCATCCTGTTATATTGATCTGGAATCTAAGCTGAGAGACATGCCCCCTAGAAGGCTCCTGCTACTAAGCATCCTATTTGTTCTTGAACAATGAATATCAATGGGATCTGCAACCTGGCTAACTTCACATCCATCACTTGTCCTTCAGAACAAGTCTCATCATCCATCTCTTGTAGGCCATAGCATATGAACTTTTCTACAAGTCAAATTTAGTCAGATTGTTAGCAACAGTGCATAAGCATGTCCTTCATAACAAGTCTCATCATCCATCTCTTGTAGGCCATAGCATATGAACTTTTTTACAAGTCAAATTTAGTCAGATTGTCAGAAACATTGCATAATCATGAAATTCAGTAAAATCATTTTGACATTTCAATGCAATGACAATAGTTCACACAGTTATGTAAGCATCTTGGCCAATGCTTCAGCACTACACCCATCCATATCCCAAACACACGGTAACTATCTGGGTGCCTTCCATCTTCACCAGAACACACTATCAAGGGCTCATGGGATGTTGTGCAACACTACAGACTATTTACCCTCCATCCATATCCTAGACTAGCTCCATCAAGGGCTCATGGGATGTTGTGCAACACTATAGACTATTTACCCAACATATGCACTACAATATCTTACTACTTATCAATCTCAGTCATAGATAAATGCATAAAAGAAAAATCCATCACAAATCTACATACAGTTGT
Source organism: Pseudotsuga menziesii (assembly GCA_001517045.1). Classification (NCBI taxonomy): domain Eukaryota; kingdom Viridiplantae; phylum Streptophyta; class Pinopsida; order Pinales; family Pinaceae; genus Pseudotsuga; species Pseudotsuga menziesii. Next base: position 242,341 of record LPNX010948460.1, read on the forward strand.
TATGAACAATATCCTTAAAAATATTTATAACTTTAAGGAATAACTCAAATGACAGTAAATGGTTATCTTTCATGTGTTTTGTAGGTTCCCTGATTCCTTGGAGAGATCATTGGAGTTTCTAGAAGCGTATTTTGCTCCATCGTTTGATTCTGAAGACCTTGATCTTCTTTTTCATTAAGTCTGGGACTTGTTGAAGTAGTCATCCTTGGTCCTCATTTTTTTTGAGAGCACTGGATCTACAATCGTCTTGGATATAGTTCCATAGTTGGAAAGATCCTTTGGTATTCTAGCCAAGAGTATATAATGTGCTTCATCTGAATCTAGTTAGTAGGAGGATTCTCCTAGTACTCTTTAACTTTATGCTTGGAATTGTTTCCAAGTTCTTTTTGAAGAATTTTTGTAACATGTCAAGTGCTTAGAAGCACCACTATCCACTAACCAAACACTACTCCCTTTAAAGGACAAATTATTCATCTAATGTCTCCTTAGTCTTCTTATGTGATGGAGACTCATCTATGTCTGTTGCATTTGCATGATGTTTTCTTTTTCAGTTTTTTTGAGTGCAATTTCTTGCATAGTGTCCCAACTGGTTATAGTTGTAACATCTGATCTTGGATATATCCTTCTTGTTTTCTGACACTAATCTTCTATTGGTGTTCTTAGTAAACTTTCTACCTTTTCCTTTCCTTGCATGAGCTGCAAGTGCTTGATTTTCTTCATCATTCATCTTCCGCATTTTGGAGATCAACCTTGCTTCTTGAGTACAATTTGTCCATAGCTTATCAAACTTGGATAGCTTCTTCCTTGCACAAATGCCTTGAACAAACACATCCCAAGAAGATGGGAAGCCATTTAATGTTGTTAACACGAGCTCTTTTTCTTCTATAAGATCACCAATGGCTTCTAGTTGATCCTTGATATGAGAAACCCTTGTAAAGTAAGAGGACACTGATTCTGACTTGTCCATCATCACACTCCTTAACTGATGTCTCATTAATAACTTTTGGCTAGTAGTCTTGCTTTCATATAATCTTGTCAAGGATTCAAACATTTCCTTAGGAGTATTCAATTTTGACACATGAGGAATCAAATGGTCCTTGATTGAATTAGATAGATTTCTTTTTGCTTTGACCATATTCTTCTTGTACTTTGTCTTGGCCTCCTCTTCCTCTCGCTCCGAGATAGCCTCTTTGACATAATTTAAGAGATCATTCTCTTATAGGATGAGAAGTATCCTATGCTTCCAAGATTTGAAGTTTTCTACTCCATCCAATCTATCCTCAAACCTTAGATTGGTGGTCATTTTGTCAACACTGAGATTTGACCTAGAAACCCTAGCAGAAGGTAGGTAAAAATTGAAGTTTGTCAAAAATGAAATCTGATTCCATAGATAAGTGCACCTTCCTAGGGCGAGTTGGAGAACACTTATTTTCAGTCGGTTCCGTGGATAGAATAGCTCAAAACTGGAAGCCCTATATTCTCGGCTCTGACAATAAATAGGTCAGAACTGAAATCTCTGGACTCTGAGATCTGTTTCCACAGAGTAAGGTAGGTCTCTCTATAAAAGAGTGTAAGTATGGATAGAGGAGTGATTTACCTAATCGGGAATTTTTCTGGTTGGTAGGTGTGATAAACCGGTCAGCAGCGTAAGAACCCGTCAAGCAGACCCCTGCCTTTGCAGGCACCACTTTTGATGACAACAAAATGAAAATGTTGATCAAGTGGTTGGTGGAGTATATGAACCTTTGTAAGACATCAATTGATCAAGATGCGCTCTCCTAGGGCGAGTTCAAAGATGTTAAGATTGAACCTAATTTGTGGATGGAAAGGCTTGAAATTTGAAACCCTAACCCTTGACCCCCGGCTGAAATTAGGTCAAAATTGAAAATTTCATCAAACTAAAAATTGCTTCCATAGATAAGTGCGCCATACTGAGAGGATTTCCAAAATACTATTTTCAAGTCCAATCTATGGAGAGAAGTTTTTGGAACTAGAAGCCCTAGTTTCCAACTTACGACTATTGCAGTTGTTGAAATGTCTTCTTTCAGCACAACTCTGATACCATGTTGATTTTTCTTAGCAGTTAGATGTTATTAACTTATTTATTGTATAAACATAAACTGCATGCATATAAAGGATCACTGAAAGAAACCCATTCATAATAGACACAAATTTACCCTACGAAAACCCTCTCATGGGAAAAACCCAACAAACTTCTCTAGATAGGATTCTTCAACCAGAATAGTGCCCAGAACTAGTTACAGAATAATAATACAAGATACAAAATAACTTCTAATCCTGAAGAAGAGAGAGAGAGATAAAACCCCAAAAATTGTCTTCACAATTCTCTCTTGAACCCTGAGCTAGTCTCCCTTGGATCTGCGCACTTTCCTCTTGCTTGAGAGAATTGGTGTTGCAAATGAGCCATCTTAACTTCTATTTATACTGGAAAAGGTCACTTTTCGTACTGGGCTGACTTGACTTTTGGACTGGGTCATTTTCCCCTTTAACTGGGCCGACTTGTCTTGGGCTTGTTATTATTCTTTCTTGTGGAATATCTTCTGAAGCTACTCAAAAACATCGACACTCATAGCCCATCAGTGTCCTCCCCCAGTCAGCCTTGAAATTTTATTTTGCTGTTGATCACAAATAGTTATGTTATAAGTTTTTTTTTCAAACAAAAAATCGCCATGGTATGTCTATCTCTTGCTTAATAAAACAAAGTATTGAAACTTATTTACAATAGAAACAAATTTTGAAATAAGAGTTTTCTGTAGGATCAAAATTGGGGTATTACATTTATAGGTTCTGACCAATTTTTTATAGACCGCCTTGCCACACTGGAGTCACATAAAGAAAATAAACTTGGTGTTATATAGTTAGGGTGAATGTAGATCTGCTCAAGCACTATGGCTGTAATGTTCAAGTCTAGTATTGTTTGCGTAGTAGATGGTCCTGTACCTGGAAGGAAGACTATATTTCTAGGCAAACCTTCCATGGATTTGCTCCTTAAATGGTCAGTGCTATATCTTCACTACTATGTTTGTATACTCACAGATGTCTTACATATGACTCAACCTCTTTACCAAATATCATGAATTCCTCTTATGCACAACATCATGGCCTGTTACATCTTACTGTTGGAAATACAAGAGTTAATATCAGTGTAATACATGTTTCTAATTTGTGGTTAAATGTTGTTTCAAATAGAAGCTTGGCAAATTATTTCCTTTTTTCTTTTTGCAGAAGGTTTGAATGGCATTGATGGGCTTCATGTGGATCTTGATGCTGTTCATACAAATATTGTAAGTGTCTTTGATTCTGACATAGTTTTGATGCGTTAAATAAAGGTAATTGTAGTTTTTTGCATTTGCTCCTTTTGTTTTTGTGATAATAATGAAGAAATTTCAATGGTAAATTGTAGAAAGTAGCCATGGCAGTGCCCTTGGGACCTTGTACTACTGTTGGGGATGTAAACCATTTGCTTTCTTGAAGCAGGTCTTTGTCAATATCGCTGCTAATTCAGCCCTTGGGGCAGAAGAGCTTTGTGAAGCCATGAAGCATCAAGGTGTTCTTGCAATTCCTATGGGTCATACCAGGTGTGTACTTCTATGTTCAAGAAAAAGTTGGTTCTGTATAGAGTTAGTTAGGTTATGTTAATTATGTAAATAACTTTGACTAGTAATTAGTTTGATCTTATACGCGTATTGCAGGAAGATCTTATACCCATACTGCAGGAATACAACCTTATGTTGAAATAGCATAATTCCATGGAAATAAACAACTTCAATAACTTAACAATTTGTAATATAAATGTTACAGCCTTACGTTGAATGGTCATTACTTCTTGGAAATAAACAACTTCAGTAAAAATAACTATGCGAGTTTGATTAACTTACTCTACAGCACTATGTAATCTGATTTTTTTAGATCCAGACTTCCAGTACAGGCCAACTACCATCTATTGCATTTAGAAAATGGACTAGTTAGTCTCAATATTTTAATCTCAAGAAACAATGAGCAAGTGAAAGAGATATGGCTATGAGAGGAAGCTGACCTAGGGTTGATGTGTACAAACTGCTAGATCTAATGAATTATCTACAGGCAAATTGTACTTGTATATCAGATTTCCAAATCGTGTGACCTAGTATGTATCTTGATTGCCTTAATTCCATGTTGATCCCCAGATGTAAGGAGTTATGTAATTATCCTATTTGAAGACCCTTGCTACCTACCTCTACCCTGATGTTTTAATTGCTTAACAATTAGAACTTCCGAGACAACTCTTATTTAGATGTTGATATCTCCCCCCAGTGGAATAGATTAGTAATAACTTGATTTTGAGTTCATGCTGTGTGTCTATAAGATATAAAATGTTTGACTTGCCAGTACTAGTGGGTCAGTCCGAAAAACTTGCTGGGAAGGCTATAAATACTACTCATAGAAGAGTCATTTTGGCTCATTTTCACCATTTTGGCCAGTTTTGTGCTCACCAGATTTTTCCCCAACTGAGTCAAACTCTCTACACTTTAGCCTCCGCGAGTTTTTCGGGAGCCCAGTCTGATAACTATGGTACATAATTGAGAATTTCTTTCATAAAGGTGATCCTTAAAACAAATTTATTTGGTGGATAAATCTTAACATATACAAAACTCACTTGGAACTCATCAATTTCCAGAATTTAGAGTTTCCTTGAGGTTACATGTCACCATTTATACACCTTTTTATATCTAATTTTATTTTGCAGATTCAGATTTGTCACACATCATCAGATCTCAGAGGATGATATTCGATACACAGTAACATGTTTTAAGGTAATTTTTTATCTTTTACGACCTCTCTCAGTTTGAACTAAGTTAATATTGTTTTTGCATTTGTCTGTTCAGGGCTGTAACTAGTATATGAAACTAGTCAGAATAAGCAATAATGTGTTGCTGTTTTCCACAACTGTCAAGGACTGGGTTTTAAATTTTAATTAGAGAGTTGAATTTTCTGAATTGTGTTAGAGAAGGTCATTTGAATTTTTTACTTGTCTTTCTGGCATGTCATATTGAACTTTCGCCCCTCTATGTGTGATACTTATTTTTCCCATCAATGGATCATGGTTACTAATTGTTTGTATATTCTCAGAATCATTTGCAGGGTATTTTGTTACGGTCGCTAACAGTAAGTGAAACTACATGAGGTTTGGAAACAAACAGGACAATTTGTCTTACCACGTATATCTCTTAAGCTGTTGATAAGCAGTGGTTTCTAAGCTTGTCCCAGCCAAGCGTGTGATTATTCACTTCTAAGAAAATTATAGACTTATATGACTGTCATGAAATTATTGGGTAGAAATTAAAACATTAATGTAATTGCTTGTGTGTGATCCTCTCAAAGGAAATGGTGCGATTCCTAATGCCCGAGAGGTTATTCAAGCTCAATATAATTCTAGCACTGCGTGGTATTTACATAATGTCTATCCCTTGTTTCTGTAAGAGAATAATTAGAATGAAAAGCTGTGCCCTTTTCTGTAATACGAAGAACATTGCAAGGGAACACGTCTCAGCTCATATATGATACATAAGACTTGATCTCATATACTTGTACAGCAATTGTGAAATTTCTCAAGAACAATAAAATAGGTCATGCAATCTCAGTAAATTCTTAATTTTGCAGAGGTTATCACCTTATTTTGCCCATAATGATTCATCAAATTCAAAGTGGAAGGAAAAGTGAAATACAACTAGGCTAGTTGATTAAAATAGCTTGCATGTTGTAATGACACTACACACCGTATGTTAACATAGTGTTTCTAGAAATGAAATTTAGGTTCAAAGATTTTAATTTCTAATATACTCGTAAACATTATCACTATAAAGATAGTCTAACAGACTCATGGCATAGATTGATGAGGGAGAACTATGAACTAAATTAATGTTTGATTGATGATGGAAAACTGTGAAGTAAATTGAGGTTTTTATTGACTCTTCTGTGAAATACATGAATATAAGATATAAAAATATATAATCAACTTTTAATCTAATCATGTACTAGCACCAGGTCTACAGTAGGACTTGTTAGATGCACACCATGAAGATTGGAATAATGACCATCTCTTACCCAAGGGAAGAGGTCATATTCGTGTGTTTAGTGTTAATTACAATCATTACTACTCCATCGTTACTACTAGATTGCATGTGACGCTATACTTCATGTCATGAGATGTGATGGCTATTTTTATTATCTCACAATGCGGCTGCTTAGGTTAGAGAGTACAAAGGGCCTAGGGTCCTCTCAGCTCTAGTAATTTCCACTATACATGTGTCTTCGTGCTTTGCAGATATATAATATCGATAGCCATATAACCATGCATGCATGTATATGTATCAAGTCCAATATGTGTGAAGTTAAGAGGCATACATAGGTACATATCTAATCAACTAGCTTGCATAACAAAGCACTCGTATGTGTATTTATCCTTTGATATATTTTGGGTGCCTTAATCTTATGGACTTTCATGATAAGTATATACCTATATTATTTTGTAACGTTTCACATTTCGGTTTGCGTAGTGTGAACTCTAATGTTTACTTGTCCAACTAATTCATTGATTAGTAGTTGTTTTCAGCTATATTAATGAAGTCATTTTGTATGTGGAAATCCAGGCTTATTTATGCATCGATAGTGTATGGTTTTACCATTATATGTTCACGATGATGATGGTTATGTGGGTCCATTTGAACATGTAATTTAAAATGAGAAATTCCAATAAATGTGTTTTGCTTGAACATCGATACATAATATGTATGTGGGTTCATTTGAACATGTAAATTAAAATGAGAAATTCCAATATATGTGGCTTGCTTGAACATCGATCATATTATTTATTGCTTAAAATTGTTATACATCTATATGTATGTGGGTTATTAGTGAGCTAACCTATAGGTATAGCTAAGTAGTTGTAGTGGCAAGGTAACCTAGATGTCAAGAAATCACATAGATAGTTGTCGGCTATTAGTTTTATTTATGATTTGTTTTATGTTTTAAATGCTATTATGATTCATCGATAAGTGTGTAGAAAACAAACTTACTCAAGATGGTTATTCAATGATGTGTCTCTAAGAATAACAAAAGTACAATATGATTGGTGCTCGATGTTAGAGTCTTGAAAGTTGACCTTGATCTTATTAGGAGGGGTGGAGGTGTTATTGATTGTGTATCCTCTGAAACTTGGAGTCATGTGAGATTGATGTTAATAGTGATCCCCTAGATTGTGATGACGATCACTGGCTGCTTGTTGGGGAAGTTACATCAATATAGTTGATGCTTTTGCCTTAGGGTTGTATCTGGAGTTAGGTCAATATAGTTAACACTTCAACATATTGATTGTCACCTTTTACTTCCTTTCTTAGATTTCTTACCATGCTTAAAATATTTGTTTAATTCATTTCAATTAGTGTGGTGATTATCCATGTAGCTTGTTGATTGAATCATTATGCCTTTGTTAAATGAAGTATTAAATAATGCATTCCTATTGCTATGCATGCTTGATTTGTGATTATGAACATTAAAAAACATTTACCACTTATTTTGATTAGTATGCACATGAGGTATGTGTACACTATCTATATATGCATACTATTGTGTGCATTAAAACATTTAAAAATAGTTATTCAAGAACTTATTGGGTGGTTGGTATGGTACATGGGAGGATATATTTTAAGTTTGTGGAAGGGTAAATATATTGTTTATAATGTCTGTGACATCTTTAGGAAATTTTGTAGGTATTAGCTGGGGTGCAGTTTTATAATTTTTTGTTCTGTAATGTTTTTCCTAAGTCGGTTTGCATAGAGGTTTGAAGCAGGGGAACCGCTTGATATGTGTTCCCCTATGTTGTTACCTTGCGTGTTAGCTGTGTGGTGTATTGAATGTGTTAAGTTGTGTGTTCGTATGTCGCTTGGGAGGGATTTTATTGGATGTTCTTTGGGTTGGTTTTGCTTGTCGGAAGCCCGATCTTTCGAGTGCTTTTGTTTGTCGAAAGTTGGGAGGGAGTTTATCTAGTGCCATTGCCCGACTTCTAAGCTGTGTAGAATTAAATGTTCAAATGTATGTTTTATTTCATATGTCGGTCATGAGGGCTTTTACTAGGAGTTCTTTGGACTAGTTCTGTGTGCCGACAATCGAGGGATTTTATATGCTAGTCTTTGGTCTAGTTATGCCTACCGAGAGCTGGGAGGGCATTTATCTGGTGTCATTGTAGTACTTTAGCACAAATTTTGTTTTAAAGTGAGTTGGGAATGCATAGGGGTGAGTTTTGTTCTATTAGTGATACATGGTTGTCGAGGATTTCGCTAGTGATTGAGCTTAAGATGGCGATAAATGCTTATTCATGTGGATTATGCTGGGTGAAATGATATTTATGTTGGCTTGGCCTCATTTTTGGTGTTTTGCTGCAGTTTGTCTGGTCGCCTGTGAGGAGTGCTAGAATTCATTGCAGGGAAGTTTGGTTTGGCCATGTCGGGTTGGAATTCATTGTGGCAAATTGTTGGTGTTTGTGTTGTCACCCACGAGCAGTAGTTCTTGGCGTAAAATTCGTTGCGGGGAAGTTTGGTTTTCTTGCTATTTTGGTGTTTTGTTGGGGTTTGTGTTGTCACCTGCGATTTGGAGAGTTCTACTGCAATAACGACAAGCGCAATTGCATTTTTGAGGTATGGCAACGAAGTCCTTCAAATATGCTTATTGTTAGTTTCTACAAATGAAATGTGGCCATGGATTTTGTTTACTGTGAACAAAAAGGGGATGTGATTTTTTGTTGTTGCTTTCTTCTAAGATTTGATATTCACAGTCTTGCACTATATGTATTTTGACACTGAGAATGTGTCTATCGGGCATGGGCAACACCTTTGTAATGCCACAATTTGTAACTTTGGGGTTGCAATTGCCATCTAACATGTTATACAACTTGATGATAAAATTATACTCAAAATGAGAACTATAGCTATAAAAACTCTTATTTTTGTGAAAAAAAACACCTCCAAATCAAAAAGTGGTGCTACCGGTACACCACTTTTTTTTGGCTAAAAATGTGGACATGGACGAAAATAGTTCATAATGTTATTTACAATAACTTTAAAATCAAGCCCTGATTTGAAAACTAATGCTACCGGTAGCACACTTTAAAAAATTGACATTATTATGTCATTGTATCATAATTAAAATATTTATTTATTGCTAGTTATTTTTTATTATGAAGAAAGTGTTGTGTTAAAATTTAAGTGTGGTCGAAGTAGGTTTTTTGAAGACTCATTTTTTCGCTCCAAGAAGTTAAAAACAAAAAAAAAGTATTCAGTGTTTAATTCATGCTTAAAACATTTGTTTAATTCATTTCAATTAGTGTGGTGATTATCCATGTAGCTTGTTGATTGAATCATTATGCCTTTGTTAAATGAAGTATTAAATAATGCATTCCTATTGCTATGCATGTTTGATTTGTGATTATGAACATCAAAGAATTGAACATTAAAAAACATTTACCACTTATTTTGATTGGTATGCACATGAGGTATGTGTACATTATCTATATATGTATACTATTGTGTGCATTAAAACATTTATAAATTGTTATTCAAGAACTTATTGGGTGGTTGGTATGGTACATGGGAGGATATCTTTTAAGTTCGTGGAAGGGTAAATATATTGTTTATAATGTCTGTGACATCTTTAGGAAATTTTGTAGGTATTAGCTGGGGTGCAATTTTATAATTTTTTGTTCTGTAATGTTTTTCCTAGTAAGTTTGCATAGAGGTTTGAAGCAAGGGAACCGCTTGATATGTGTCCCCCTATGTTGTTACCCTGTGTCTTAGCTGTGTGGTGTATTGAATGTGCTGAGTTGTGTGTTCGTATCTCGCTTGGGAGGGATTTTATTGGATTTTCTTTGGGTTGGTTTTGCTTGTCGAAAGCCCGGTCTTTCGAGTGCTTTTGTTTGTCGGAAGTTGGGAGGGAGTTTATCTAGCGCCATTGCCCGACTTCTAAGCTGTGTAGAATTAAATGTTCAAATGTATGTTTTATTTCATATGTCGGTTATGAGGGATTTTACTAGGAGTTCTTTGGACTAGTTCTGTGTGCCGACAACCGAGGGATTTTATCCGCTAGCCTTTGGTCTAGTTATGCCTACCGAGAGTTGGGAGGGCATTTATCTGGTGTCATTGTAGTAGTTTAGCACAAATTTTGTTTTAAAGTGAGTTGGGAATGCATAGAGGTGAGTTTTGTTCTATTAGTGATACATGGTTGTCGAGGATTTCGCTAGTGATTGAGCTTAGGATGGCGATAAATGCTTATTCATGTGGATTCTGCTGGGTGAAATGATATTTATGTTGGCTTGGCCTCATTTTTGGTGTTTTGCCGCAGTTTGTCTGGTCGCCTATGAGTAGTGCTAGAATTCATTGCAGGAAAGTCTGGTTTAGCCACGTCGGGTTGGAATTCATTGTGGCAAATTGTTGGGGTTTGTGTTGTCACCCACGAGTAGTAGTTCTTGGCATAAAATTCGTTGCGGGGAAGTTTGGTTTTCTTGCTATTTTGGTGTTTTTTTGGGGTTTGTGTTGTCACCTGCGATTTGGAGAGTTCTACTGCAATAACGACAAGCGCAATTGCATTTTTGAGGTATGACAACGAAGTCCTTCAAATATGCTTATTGTTAGTTTCTACAAATGAAATGTGGCCATGGCTTTTGTTTACTGTGAACAAAAAGGTGATGTGATTTTTTTTTGTTACTTTCTTCTAAGATTTGATATTCACAGTCTTGCACTATATGTTTTTTGACTCTGAGAATGTGTCTATCGGGCATGAGCAACACCTTTGTAATGCCACAATTTGTAACTTTGGGGTTGCAATTGCCATCTAACATGTTATACAACTTGATGATAAATTTATACTCAAAATGAGAACTATAGCCATAAAAACTTTTATTTTTGTGAAAAAAAACACCTCCAAATCAAAAAGTGGTGCTACCGATAGAGCACTTTTTTTTGGGCTAAACATGTGGACATGGACGAAAATAGTTCATAATGTTATTTACAATAACTTTAAAATCAAGCTCTGATTTGAAAACTAATGCTACTGGTAGCACACTTTCAAAAATTGACATTATTATATCATTGTATCATAATTAAATTTTTTATTTATTGTTGGTTATTTTTTATTATGAAGAAAGTGTTGTCTTAAAATTTGAGTGTGGTCGAAGTAGGTTTTTCGAAGACTCATTTTTTCGCTCCAAGAAGATTTTAAAAAAAAAATCTTCAGCGTTTTCGGCTCTGGTTTGTGCCTGGGTGGCTTTTCCTTGCAGGTTCGTGGTCTGTCTTATCCTGTATCTAGGCTCCTTCCCCGTTGATGTGAGAAGAACTTTGGCTCTGGATCGGTCCTTGGAGGAGTTTCTGTATTTCAGGTTCTGCGAGATGCTATCGAAGGCTCCATCGAGGCTGCGACCTCTTCAAGATTTGCAGACTCCAACCTGTCTTTGATTGGATCTCTTTTGCTCTATTATCTGCTGGAGCGTTTTCCCCTACAAGGATTTCTTGGAGGTGTCAAACTCGGTTTTTTATTTTTTCCAGGAAGATTTTGACCTCTTTGAAGCATCTTCGGCTCTAGATTGTGCTTGGGAGTTGTTCTTTGCAGGATTGTGAAGCTTTGCCTTAGTCGCTGGATCTAGAACACTTCTGATTCAAGTTCTAAATCAGAGAGATTCGGCTCTGGATTGTTCTTTGGAGGAGCTTGAATAGTAGGACTCACTTGTTGTTGTTAGAAGGTTCCAAGGCTGTGATTTTTTCATGAATTTTACAAGGTCTTTCTATGCTAATGATTTACTTCTCATAATTCATTGTGAAGTATATTGGTGCTCAAAGAATTCTCTTATGGACACCGAAGGGGACCCTCCTCCTCCTCTTACACCTGAACTGGATGCCTTCAAACGATTGGTTGCGTCCTATGGGAAGAGGAAAGGGGGTTCGACTTTGTAGAGATTTGTGAAGAAAGATGAGATCCCCTTGGTTGAATTGCTCGCCGAACGGACTTGTCGAACAACATTAAATCTCGCTGAGGAGGGCTTATTGGACAATTTTTAAGTCTTTGGCCTTCTCCTAAGGCTATAGATGGATGGGTCCAACGAAATTGGAGGCCCTTAGTAACACAAGGTATTCAAAATCACCTTATAGGCAGAGGAAATTATGTTTTTGTTTTTGATTTAGCAGAGGATCGTGATCTTATTTTTCGAAACGATCCATACTTAATGTTAAATTTTCATATGCTAAGCTAGATCATTAGTATTTCATTTCGAATTCATAACAAAAGCATATAAACAGGATCACTAAAAGATAGACAAGCACAACCATACAAAAGGAACACAAAGATTTATCTTGGGAAAACCCTAAAGGAAAAAACCCAGCAAAAGCTTCCTTAATATAGATGCCCCAAAAAGATAAAAGGTAAAACCAACAAGGAGATCAAAGCCTGATCCTCCTCCTTCTCCAACTACTCTTCTCTTCTCCACTAATGCGCTACACAAGTGAGAGTGTGTGCCTCAAATGAGGAGCACTACACCTCTATTTATATTCATCCGTTCACTTAAGTTAACTCATCTGTCATGTAGGCTCGAGTTACACATGTAGGCTCAAGTAACCACACTGGGGTGCTAATGACCCACCTTTACAATTAGAGGGGACAACCTCATGACTCTTATTAGTTCTTCTGATTAGAAGCATCGGGGTACAAGATAATACAAGTGGTTCTCCTGGTAGGACCATCGGAGACCACAAAAGATACATATAGAATAGTCTTCGAAGTTACAATATTTCAACACTCCCCCTTAACGAGAAGGGTATTCTACAACAACATCAACAACAACAATAGTAGGAGAGAGATAGAGGACATCATCAACATCATCAGGGTAATACATCTATAAATCATTGGAAGCTTTTCAACATTATGTAGTCTTCATCTTCAATCTTCAGTCTTCATCATCATTAATACTTTGACTGCTTCGATCAACAACATCTTCAGCACTTTGACCTTTCGATCAGCAACATCATCTTCAGCACTTCGACCTTTCGATCAGCAACATCATCTTCAACACTTTGGCCTTTCGATCAGCAACAACATCATCATCATACTCTGATCTTTTGATCAGAAACATCATCATGAAAATATCATCAACACCAAAACATCATTATCATCAAAACATCAACATCATCAAAACATCAACATCATCATCATCAAAACATCAACATGATCCTTCCTTTCGGAATTACGGGATCAACATGTCTGTGGTACTCAGACGATCCTTCCTGTCGGAATTACGGGATTTAAGTCTTTACGGAGTTACTAACAATCCTTCCTTTCGGAATTACGGAATCAACATATCTGTGGAGCTCAGACGATCCTTCCTTTCAGAATTACGAGATCAAGTCTTTATGGAGCTACTAACGATCCTTCCTTTCGGAATTACGGGATTTAGGTCTTTACGGAGTTGCTAACGATCCTTCCTTTCGGAATTACGGGATCAACACATTTGTGGAACTCAGACGATCCTTCCTATTGGAATTACGGGATCAACACATCTGTGGAACTCAGACAATCCTTCCTGTTGGAATTACGGGATCAAGTCTTTACGGAGCTACCAACGATCCTTCCTTTCGGAATTACGGGATCAACACATATGTGGAACTCAGACAATCCTTCCTGTTGGAATTACGGGATCAAGTCTTTACGGAGCTACCAACGATCCTTCCTTTCGGAATTACGGGATTTAGGTCTTTATGGAGTTACTAATGATCCTTCCTTTCGGAATTACGGGATTTAGGTCTTTACGGAGTTACTAACGATCATTTCTTTTGGAATTACGGGATCAACACATTTGTGGAACTCAGACAATCCTTCCTATTGGAATTACAGGATCAACACCTCTGTGGAACTCAGACAATCCTTCCTATTGGAATTACTGGATCAATTCAATGATCCTTCCTTTCGGAATTACGGGATTTAGGTCTTTACGGAGTTACTAATGATCCTTCCTTTCGGAATTACGGGATCAACACATATGTGGAACTCAGACAATCCTTCCTCTAGGAATTACGGGATCAACACACGTTCTTGAGTACCGAAGTCACCGGATCCATTCTGAACCGAAGTTCAAGGATGATACAATCCTACCATATTCACGGGGACCGAGATCTCCGGATACATTTTGAACCGAGGTTCAGGGATGATGCAATCCACCACTTTCATGGGGGTCGAGACCTCCGGATACATTTTGAACCGAGGGTTAGGGATGATGCAATCCTACCACTTTTGCGGGGGCCGAGACCTCCGGATACATTTTGAACCGAGGTTTAGGGATGATGCAATCCACCACTTTCACGGGGGCTGAGACCTCCAGATACATTTTGAACTAAAGTTCAAGGATGATGCAATCCTACCACATTCATGGGGGCTGAGACCTCCAGATACATTTTGAACCGAAGTTCAAGGATGATGCAATCCCACCACATTCACGGGGGCCGAGACCTCCGGATACATTTTGAACCGAAGTTCAGGGATGATGCAATCCCACCACATTCACGAAGACCGAAGTCACCGGATCTATTTTGGACAGATGTCCCAGGATGATACAATCCCTCTTCATTTTCAAGGATCGAGGTCACTGGATCACTTTTGGACAGATGTCCCGGGATGATACAATCCCTCTTCATTCTCAAGGACTGAGGTCACCGGATCACTTTTGGACAGATGTCTCGGGATGATACAATCCCTCTTCATTCTCGAGGACCGAGGTCACCGGATCACTTTAGGACAGATGCCCAGGGATGATACAATCCCACTGCAACATCACTACTCCCCCTTTCGAGGAAGGTTCTTCTGAACCTCACCAAGCTTGTCTCGAAAGTGTTCGAACTTTACTTGAGACAGAGGCTTCGTTAGCACATCTGCAACCAAACCATCATCATCTACATCTTCAGTATGTGAATACTGAACTATCACCATTTGTATCTCCAGTATGTGAATACTGAAAGCATCATCATCTCTATATTCAGTATAGAAATACGGAATCGCCATCATCCGCATCTACAGTATGTAAATACTGAAACATCATCTATATCTTCAGTATGGGAATACTTAAACATCATCATCTGCATCTTATCTCGTATGTAGAAATACCGGATTTCTATGTGTTATGACGGAACACAGGGTTCTCTGTCATCACAACTCTGGTTATCACATAGAATCATTGTAGTATCCATCTTCAGTTCAAAGAGACCTGATATCAGCTTCCGAAGCCATATGGCTTCATAGCTTAGCAGAGCAATCTGCTATGTATCTTGCTTCAGCCATGCTACGAGAAACATTGGACTGTTTCCTACTAAACCATGAACTCATAGCAGACCCCAAAAGCATCTACCTAATGTGCTTTTCCTGTCTGAGATACTTCCAGCCCAATCTGCATCTGTGTAGCCATACAATCTATACTCATGGCTATCATCATAATATAAACCAAAGTCTATAGTCCCTTTCAGATATCTCATCACATGTTTTGCAGTTACTAGGTGAACTCGTCTTGATTGAACAAGATATTGACTTAAGGTGTTCACAGCAAAACAAATGTCTGGTTTGGTATTTTTTAAGTACATCAATGACCCAATGATCTGTCTGTAATGAGTCATATCCACTAACTCTGATGAGTCATCAGCTAATAGATTCAGGTTGGAGTCCATGGGTGTGGCCATGAGTTTGCATTCCAACATATTGAATCTCTTCAATATCTCTACCGCATGCTTTCCCTGGTTGAGAAAGATTTCTTCCGAACTTTTCCATACTTCCAGACCTAGGAAATAATGCATTAACCCAAGGTCTTTCATCTCAAATTCTTCTGCTAGTTTCTTCTTGCTTTCCATGACCTGTTTCTCATTTCCTGTCAAGGATAAGTCATCCACATATAATAACAGGATGACAAGTTCATCTTCTACAACCTTGAGATAAAGGTTAGGATCAGCTTTACTCTTGGTAAATCCCATGCTTGACAAGAAACTATCTATTCTTCCATACCAAGCTCTGGGAGCTTGCTTCAGGCCATAGAGGGCCTTCTTCAACTTGCATACGTGATTCCATCTGGCTTCAAATTCAAATCCTCGTGACTATTCAATGTAAAACTCTTTTTCAATCATACCATTAAGGAAGGCTTGTCTTTACTTCACCATGGAAGAAACTACCATGATAGTTCTGAAGGAAGTGTACCTTGCT